>CAUYQV010132341.1:0-58993 GCA_963574575.1 Galagoides demidoff
AAATATAGGTTTTTGTTTTGTTTTTTTTTTTTGAGATGGAGCCTCAAGCTATCCCCCTGGGTAGAGTGTCATGGCATCACAGCTCATAGCAACCTCCAACTCCTGGGCTCAAGCGAGTCTCCTGCCTCCGCCTCCCAAGTAGCTGGGTGCCCGCCACAACGCTCAGCCATTTTTTGGTTGCAGCCATCATTGTTGTTTGGCGGGCCTGGGCTGGGGATTTGAACCCACCACCTTAGGTGTACGTGGCTAGTGCCTTAGCCAAATATAGGTTTTACAAATATTTTGCCCTATTCCATAGTTTTGGGGGTGGGGGTTGGTGCAGAACACTTTTAGTTTTAGGCAATCCTATGTATATATATTTGCTGTTGATGCCTGTGGTTTTAGGGTCATATTTAAAAAATCACTGCCCAGACCAAAATCAAGAAGCTTTTCCTCTAGAGAAACCTGTTTTCTAAGTAAATTGAAAACAATTCAATACTATCATGCTGGATGGAAATTACCTGTAATGACATAAGTGATAAGACAAACAAATATTTTTACAATGTTCTTACAAATACAAAGTTTTACCTTCCTGGGGGACGCAACTGTCAGGTATAATCACCTTTAATTTTCTAAGTTCACTAAACATGGAAAAAAAAAAAAAGGAAAGAAAAATCAACAAAATTTGCTTTAGTTTGCTTACACCAGCTGTCCTCCACTCTTTAAATAGAACATTCTGTGAATACACTGCTTTATCTCTACCGGAACTGCCCCAGCTCACAGGCAATAAACAACCTGGGGGCTTTTGTTTACTTTGATTCTTTTATGTGACCATCTCAGTTCGTGTGAAGAGGCTTACAAAAATAGATGGGCATCAACATTCGTGCAAGTCATGATTCTCACTCCTCTTTAGCTGGGTAAAGCAGTGTTCATTCATTGTCCTCTTGTTACATTGCATATGTACACACTATAGACAGATCACAGGGGCGGGATTTTTTTTTTTGTCTGATCTTAAAGCTGGTTTTTAATTTCTTGTGTCACTTTTAGTTCTGAATGCTTACTTTGTCTGCTCTTGTACAGAGTGACCGGAACACACTAACGAACACACTAACTACTAAAATGTGTGGCAAGTCTTCCATGTGAGTAGGTCCCTTCTGGTGGAACTCTTGGTCCTGTTCTGCTTGCCTCGCCTTTCTTTTCTTTTTTTTTAACTAACAGTGTGTAGGACTTCTTTTTTTTTTTTTAGTTGGAATTCATACTTTGGGGGAATACGACATCCTTGCTGACTCTCCTGAGCTCTGCTCCAGCCTCCTGGGTTTGAGGTTAAGATGCATAAAGCAAAATGATTTCAAATACAATTCTTTAAAAGTGCATTTTTCACAGGTCAGGCAAAATTGAAATGTGAAGAGCCTATTCAACCGAAGGGGGATTGTGTCAATTAAACATAGACCCTCATAAACTTCTTTTTCATTGATTGCATTCTGAGTACTTTTCTAACAATAACTTTTAATAGAATGCGAGGTCAATGGTCAGTGTGCAAATATTAAGACCACCAGGTGAACATACTGATCTGAATCTTGTGGATTCACTGCTTAGTGATTTCTGTAACAGCAGATAACTGGTGTCTCTATTTAAATTTGTGTTATATAGACATCTCTCTGTAACATTAATTCCACCTTAAAAAATCCAGTTCTTTACACAAAATGACACAAATTAAAAATCTCTATGTCACATAAAATTCAACATTATAAAAATCCAGTTCTTCATACAAAAATCATATGAATTAAAAATTACAAATCCCTATGGAAATATTATTTGGGGTTTTAAAATGTCCTATATATGCACAATCAAAAACTCGGTGATACCATAGTCCTAGCACGTATTTCATGAAATACACTGAAACAATATATGAGGAATGATTATGGGAGATGGAAATCTGGCTGATTAGAATCAGTAAAACTTCATTTTGAACCTTGGATCATTTATTTATCAGGCCCCCGGCCTTAACAATGAAAGGTTAAAAGTCACAGACTTAGGGTATCTTTACATTAAATGGGGATACTATGACCTAACTTCCAGAATGCGTCTGAGTATAACTTCAGTTAAATACTTTTGTCAAGCTCCTATTTAATATTAAGTTTCCCAATAAACATTAGGTATCCTTGCTAAGGTTCATGGGTTGCATTGTTCTCGATAATTGTACAAAGGTATTCTAGTGATTTGGCAGCTTTTTTGAAATTGATTTTTATTTATGTGACTTTTTAGTGAGTAAGATTGCTTCTTGCTAAATCAATGTATTGCTGTGTGCAATCTCATGTTTCATCCAGGCTTCTTTGTACCAGGGGCAAAATCACCATAAACTCCTCCCAGGTCCAGTTGGGTTGGAATCCCACTCCCACTCAGCGTGGAGTGATCTGGCTGGTCCTCCTTACAGGTAGGAGACCATGTCTGGCTCCACAATTTAAAAATTGTCATCTTACACTTAGTATCAATTTTATTTCATGATTATTTTATTGTCCGTGTGTTTCAGAAAGCTCTTTACACACTCATTAGAATTATGTTGTATATAACACCCGGATGTACCATGCCTGCTGACTATCTACTTTCATCTCAGCTTCTTATGAGACAGTAGGGAGGCTGAAAGAGAGAAAGTACTTGAATGAAAGTTAATATGTCAATCTTATAAATGTCTTTATGAGCCCATGAGCAGTCTGCAATGTTTAACTCATCATTTAATGGAATTTCACTGCTCATTAAAGTACCTTTTCATTATGTAACCACTGTAATGTTTCTTAAAAGGTTAATAAACATCAAATACGTGTAGATTGTAGGGGGAAACTCTTACCAGACATCCATTTATACCTATGCCAGTTTCCCTAGAAGGTTTTGAACATTTCCCCATACTTTTTGGTTTAAGATGAGTTTTTAATAAGTGTAGAGAAAATACATATATAAATATTTGTGTGCAATGTATAGATGTGTATAAATGATACAGCTTTTCCATAGCTTGCCTATTTTGCAGATGAGGGCAGTTTCAATTTTTTAGTAGTTATAAATATAGCTGCCATAAATATTTGTACAGATTTTTGTAAACACCCACACTTCCCAAACTATAAACTCAACTACATCCCAAGATTAAAGGGAAAGAGGAGGGAGAGGGGAGAGGATAGGGAAGGATGGGAGGAGGGAGGGTAATTGGTGGGACCACACCTATGGTATATTTTACAAGATTACATGTCAAATCTACTAAGTGTAGAATATAAATTTTAACATAATAACTAAGAAAATGTCATGAAGGCTGTTAACCAGTTTGATGAAAATATTTCAAATTGTATATAAAACCAGTACATTGTACCCCATAATTGCATTAATGTACACAGCTATGATTTAATAAAAACTAAAATTAAAAACCCAGATTTTTGCTTAAATCTATATTTTTGCGTTCTTAGATAAGTGACTAGAAAAGATATTGTTTGATTATGGTATAAATATACTATCAATGTTAAAAGAAAAGGTAAAAACTACAAAGTGTAACATTTTGTATTTCCACCAACAACATGTGGGCCTTCTAATCCTTCCACCTCTGCCCCAGTACTTAATATCATGTTTGTTCTTGTTTTTTTGCCATTTAACAGGAGATCTGTGCCATTTTATTGTGGTTTTTATTTGAACTTCTCTAATGGCTCATGATAAAGTGTTTTTGTGGGCTCATTCGTCCTATATATATTTTCTTTGGTCTGTTGAAATCTTTTGCCTACTCTTTGGGGCATTTGGGGGGTGTTCTTATTATTGAGTTACAAGATTTATTTTTATATTATAGATAAAAACTATCTATCATATATGTATCTTGTACATATTTTTTTCTGGTGTGTGACATGGCTTTTCATTTTCTTGTCAGTGTCCTTAAAAGAGAAAAATGTTTTAAAATGTTTAAATGCTTGAACTAAGGCTCATCTTGTCAGAGTTTCTTTTTGAATCATGGTTTCAATGTCATATCTAAAAAATATTCTCAAAGACTCTTTTTGTGTGTGTTTTCTTTCAGAAGCTTTATATCTTAAATCTATACCACAATCCAGCTTTAAAACACCTTTAAAAATTTTTTTGTTGTATTTGAGTGTAAATAACATTTTTTAAAATTTCTAATTGTTGCTAGCATATAGAAAGAGATTTAACTTTAGATATTGATCTTTAATCCTGCAAGGTCACTAAGCTCCTTTGTAATTTCTAGGACCTTTTTTAGCTTCAATAGGATAGTCTACATAGATAAACATACAACAAATAAAAACTTAAAGAGTTTTATTTTTTCATTTCCAATGTGGATGGGTTCATCAGTGAGATGAAGTTTTTGTTCATGTATTTTACTGAGATGTTTAAATAATTGTGAATATCCAAGTTATCAAATGCTTCTCTTTGAAACCATTGAAATTATTGTGTATATTTTCCTCCTTAATATGTTGAATGCATGATTTTCATTGAGTTTTCTTTGCCTCTAAATCATTTTTCTGGTTTTGGGGTCATATTTTTACGATCTCAGAATTAATTGGTAAGTATTCTCTCTTTTAAAAATTTTCAGGTAAATTTTTCATTGTAGCTATAGAATTTCTTCTTTAAATGTTTGGCAGAATTTATCAATGAACTCTGTTGGCTTGAAACTTTTAATTGGAAAGTTTTTAGGTATAGATTTAATTAAACACACTCATATAGGAATAATTAGGCTATTCACTGAATAATTTTTGTTATTCTGTGTTGTTCATAAAAGTAGTTGACTATATTTATGTTGTCAAATTTATTGGCTTAATAAGATTTTTATAGTATTATGTGTTTGCCAATTACTATTTGTAGTCTGATATGATGCTCTCTTTCATTTTTTATACTACTAAGTTATGTCTTCTTTATTTATTTTATTATACCTTATTTTATCTAAATTTCTTTCATTTCATTTCAGCTATATGGCTAGGGTATATTAATTGCATTGATATTTCTGAAGAGCCAAATTTCAGTTTCACTGATTCTCTAATATTTTTATGGTTTTAACGTGATTGTTTTCTTTAATTATCTTCATTGTTTTCTTCTGTAAACTCTATTAAATGAGTTCAATAATCTTGCCACCTCTCCTCAAACTCCTAAAATTATTCAAAATAAACACTTCAACGTAATAAATACTATACACAACTGTTATTATTTATAATATCAAAGGTCCAAAAGGTAGAGAAAGAAGCTTCCTAGAACATAGTTTTCAGACAGACTTGAGAGTCCCACCTCAATGGGAAGTGGAATGGTAGGAGAAAAGTATTTAGTTAGAACCATTTCTTGTGCAGTCAGCTGGAAAACTTTATGTGAATTTACTATAATAGTTAATATTCATAGCTGCTTTTTCTGTTAATCTCCTTGCATATATTATAGGTCTCAGGGTCCAGATTTAGTTTTTTCTTTCCTCCATTCTAGAGGTGAGTCAGATAATCCCTTCTCAGAGATTCTAGGATAGATAATTGGCTGGACACTGGAAAACCATTCCTTTTTATATTAGCCAAAGCAGAATCTCAAATTATTAGTGTCTTTTCTTAGCCAAGTCTTCATTGCTGTTGAATTAAAGTCCTGCATGTGAATTGACTATAAGAAAATTAAAAGATCTCTGTCTTTTCTTCTCTCTTTTTAACATTTAAGAGTAATAATTTGGCTTTCATTATTACAGCATCAGGTGTAATTATGTGGCCCAACATGATTTTATAGACAGAGACATTGAGACTCAGAGAGTTTACAGTAATTGCTCAAGGTCACACAGCTAATTAATTTTATAACATGGATTAGAACACAGATCTCCTGATCCTAAGTGTAATGTTTTTCATAAGGATTATGTGACATCTAACAAAGCAAGTAGTTATTAACATAATCACATTTTATGACCATAATCCATGCTAAGGGCATACTGGATTTTAAAATTAATTCTCTTTTCCTTTTAACTTTGTTAAAGAGTTGAACTGAGAGACAATATCTGTCTTTTCTAAATATGAAGCTCTTGTTGGCTTGAATAACAATATAGTAAAAACAGAAGTTCTTCTTAAACTTAATTATAAATACACTAGTTGGTCTTTACTGTCCGCTTTTCATTTGCAAATATTATATTTTCACATTTAAATGTATTAAAAGAAGGAACGATTATTGTTAAATAAATCTATATGCATTTACCAAGGTCTTTCTTTTGCTATTCTTTGAAAGTTACTCCAGTCAGTATTGGGCTTTAAATAAATGACAATATGTATTAATCCACAAAGAACTTACATAGCTTTGTGATTATGAACAGGAAAAAAAAAAATGAGAAAAGGCAAAGCCAGCAAAAAAAAAAAAAAAAAAAAAAATCTTTAAAGTAAGCAAAAACTCCATGTCAGTCAAAAAACATTAAAACTAGATGTTTTGAAAGTCTACTTGCTAAGCCTTCGGCATAAAACAAGAAAGCTGGAATCTTGGCTGAATAAAACACACGCATTCACAAATTGTTGGAAAGCTTTGAAAAGGCGAAAGTGTGAAACTTGTGCTTCATATACATATAAATGTGTATTTATGCTTGTCTATATGTTTTTGACACTTTGTATACATTCCATTCTTTAGGAAAACATAAGATACTAAAAATACGCATAGATTTAATTCAGGAGCACTGAATGTTTTAATACTTAATACAACATATTGACATCTGTGATGAATATTAAGTGTCTGAAAGTGTTAGAATGTATGTCTCTTGACATTAAATGTTCAAGTAGAGTTTGAAATTTAACTTTTTTCTTTACGTTAATTGACAAGATACATTTTCTTTTTCTTGATTGAGATCCATGTTATATCTACCAAACAATGCTCAGAAAGGTAGAGCTGTCATCAGAAAGCCAATTAAGATGGGGAGGGTGAACTTCTACCTGCCAGGAGAGGTTGGGAAAACACACCCAAGCTCCTGCAGGGTCAGGTTTGAGAGTGGGGCCTTGCATGTTAAGAAAGAGTCATTAGAATGATAATCAATGAAATGTCACCTAGAAATTGTCAATTAGGACTGTCATTCTAGAGGATCTGCAATTTATTTACAGCCACTTATTAAACTAGAAATTTATTAAGACACCTTTATAAAAGTAATATTTTAATTGCTTCCCCCAACCAAGAGCAAATGATTTTTTGACCAAATCAGGAATACCATGAAAGGTGTTTTGCTATGTGAGAGTCTCACCTGCACAGGACTGTCCCCTCTTGATTCCTTGATTTGTGTCTTCCCTTCCATGGTACTATTTTTAATTTTATTTTATATCTTATTTCCTTTCTCTGATGTACTACTATTCTTCCACTACATATTTGTCCATTGTCTTCTTATAGCTTCCTTCCCATATTGAATCATTCTTAAACTGATCTTCTTTCTTATTCTTTGTTGATATCCAATGATACTGGTAATATACTCCAGGACAGTCAGTGGAGTGAATCAGGATAAGTTTAAAGAACATATCACAAATGTTCCATAACTTTTAAAGTCTTCCAGGAGATTTACATGAATGAGCATGAGGTTAGGCTTTCTTTAGTATTTTGACATATATTATATCATGTGGATTTTTAAAATTTTATTTTTTTTATTACATTGTTCTTTTTACATTTTTTTTATTGTTCGGTATTCACTGAGGGTACAAAGAATTAGGTTACATTGATTGTATCTGTTAGATAAAATCCTTCATATGATTGTGTCCTACCCTTCTATAATTGTGACCCCTCATCCCTCTCCCTCTTCTCCCCCTCTCTCCCATCCCTCATTCCCCTCCCCTCCCCTTGTATTAGCTCATCCTACTGTCTACATATTAGAATCGAGTACATTGAATTCTTGGTTCTCCATTCTTGTGATGTTTTACAAAGAAGAATGTGTTCCACCTTCATCCAGTTTAAAACAGAATATGTCATCTCTATATTTTTCAACAGCTGAATAGTGTTGCATGGTATCTATATGTTCCAAAAATTGTTAATATGCTCCTGGGTTGGTGGACATTTAGGCTGTTTCCACAGTTTGACAATAGTAAATTGACCTGCAATAAACAGTCTAATACAAATGTCCTATGATAAAAGGATTTTTTTTCTTCTGAGTAGATGCCCAGTAATGGGATTGCAAGATTAAATGGGAGGTCTAGTTTAAATTCTTTGAGGACTCTCCATACTTCCTTCCAAAATGGTTGTACTAATTTGCAGTCCCATCTGCAGTGTGGAGGTGTTCCTTTCTCTCCACATCCATGCCAGCATCTGCAGCTTTGAGACTTTGTGATGTGGGCTAGTCTCATTGGAGATAGGTGATATCTCAGAGTGGTTTTGATTTGCATTTCTCTGATAATTAGGGATGATGAGAATTTTTTCAAATGTTTGATAGCCTTTCGTCTGTCTTTGTCAGAAAATGTTCTGTTCATATCTCTTGCCCAGAAATAGCTAGGCTTGTTTACTCTTTTTCTGTTGATTAATTTGAGTTCTCTGTAGATCTTAGGTATTTTGTCTGATTCATAATATGCATATAACTCTTCACATTCTGAAGGTTATCTATTTGTTTGGTTGTTGTTCCCTTAGCTATACAAAAGGTTTTCAGTTTAATTAAGTCCCATTTGTTTATTTTAGTTGTTGAAATTGCCCCAGAAGTCTTCTTCATAAAATCATTTCTCAGGCCAGTATCTTCAAGTGTTTTCCCTACACTTTCTTTGAGAATTTTTATTGTTTCATGCCTTCGGTTTAAATCTTTTATCTATCTCAAATCAATTTTTGTAAGTGGCAAGAAGTGCGGGTCAAGTTTCAGTATTTTACATGTGATTATCCAGTTTTCCTAACACCATTTATTGAATTGGGATTCTTTTCCCCACGATATGTTCTTGTTTGGTTTATCAAATATCAGGTGGTTTTAAGATGTTAGTTTCATCTCATGGTTTTTTATTTGGTTACAAATGTCAATGTCTCTATTTTTGTGCCAATACCATGCTCTTTTGATTACTATGGCCTAGTAGTATACCTGAAAGTCTGGTAGGGTGATACCCCTGGCTTTGTTTTTATTACTAAGAATTGCCATGATGATATGAGGTTTCTTTTGGTTCCATACAAAATCACGAATTATTTTTCCCAAATCTTGACAGTATGATAATGGTATTTTAATGAAGATTGCATTGAATCTCTTGGTTGCTTTGAGTAGTATAGACATTTTGACAATGTTGATTCTTCCCCAAGCCATGAGCATGGTATGTTCTTCCATTTATTAATATCTTCTGCTATCTCTTTTCTTAGGGTTTTATAATTTTCTTTGTGGAGGCTCTTTACCTCTTTTGTTATGTATATTCCTAGGTATTTCACTTTTTGGGAAGCTACACTAAAGGGAATTGTGTCTTTGATTAGCTTCTCATCTTGGCTGTTATTGATATGTAGAAAGTCTACTGATTTCTGGACATTGATTTTATAACTTGAGACATTACTATATCTTTTAATCACTTATAGGAGTCTTGTGGTTGAGTCTTTGGGGTGCTCTAGGTATACATTCACATCACTGGCAAAGAACAAGAGTTTGACCTCCACTGCCCCATTTGAATGCCCTTTATTTTCTTCTCTTGCCTGATTGTATTTGCTAAAACTTCTGTGCTGAGCCCCTGTTTTCCCCCAGTTCCCCTCTACCTTCTCCCATTCCCCCACCTATGGGAAAGCTCCTGTTCCCTCCACCTTCTCCCGTTTCCCCGCCCTATGGGCAAGCTCCTGCCCTCTCCTGTTCCCTGCTCCTCTAACCTATGGGCTTTCCAAGCCACGTTCCCATGCTTTCCAGAATTTAAAGAGGCATGGAAAGTCCCAATTTTCACAAAACCCCCAAGTTCTCAGTAGACAAACAATGGTAGAAAACTCACCAAGGCTTGATTAATTACTGTTATATAATCATAACCATTGTGATTTAAGATGTATCCATTGATCAATTATTGTTGTATAATCATAACCATTGTGATTTGAGATGTATCCATTGACAACCAAGTTGTAATCCTGCCAATGGCAATGTTCCTCATCACCCCTTTCCCCCCACTTAAGCTACACAAAGAATAAAAAAGGTATAAAAGACAAAAAAACCTGCACTTCAGGGCTGCTTTTCAGAGTACAATGGCCCCTGCACAGGTGTGAATAAATCACCATTTAATTGCATCTGAGTGGGTCCGAGTTTATTTTTCCAGGTCCCATAGGTTATTTCACTTCTAGCACTATGTTGAATAGTAGTGGCAATAGAGGAAAACCTTGTCTGGTTCCAGTTCTAAGTGGAAAACCTTTCAGTTTTACTCCATTCAATATAATATTAGCTGTGATTTTGTTGTAGATGACGTTGATCAGATTAAGAAATGTGCCACCTATGCTTACATTCTTTGGTGTTCTAATTAAAAAAGGATGCTGAATTTTATTGAATGCTTTTTCTGCATCTATTAAGGGGATCATACGGTCTTTGTTTTTGCTTCTGTCAATATGGTGAAGTACATTTATGAACTTGTGTATGTTAAACCAGTCATGCATCCCTGAGATGAAAACTACTTGATCATGATGAATGATTTTTTTTTTTTTTTTTGATGTGTAGATGTAATGTATTGGCTAGGATTTTGTTCAGAATTTTTGCATCTATATTCATTTGTTATATTGGTCAGAAATTCTCTTTTCTAGCTGGATCTTTTCCTGGTTTTGGTATCAGGGTGATGTTTGCTTCAGAGAGCGTGTTGGTGTTGAAGAAGATTTCTTCCTTCTCAATGTTTAATAATTTCTGCAGTATAGGTATAAGCTCTTCTTTGAAGGTTTGATAGAATTCTGATGTGAAACCATCTGAACTAGGATTTTTTATTTTTGTTGGAAGATTTTTTATTGTTTCTTTGAACTCAGTTCTTGAAATCAGTCTATTCAAGAGATCTACTATTTCTTGATTAAGTCTAGTGAGAAGGTGTGATTTCAAATATTGATCCATTTCCTCCACATTGTCAAATTTCTGGGCATAGAGTTTCTTGTAGTACTCAGAGATCTCTTGTATCTCTGTGGTATCTATTGTTATTTCCCCTTTATTATTTCTGATCGAGGTTATTAGAGTTTTTACTTTTTTTTTTCTACTTAATCTGGCCAAAGGTTTATCCACTTTATTTATTTTTAGAAAAAGCAAATTTTTTCATTAATTTTCTGAATGATACTTTTGTTTTCAATTTCATTAATTTCTGATTTAATTTTTGTTATTTCTTTTCTTCTGGTGGGTTTGGGATTAGATTGTTCTTCTTTCCCGTTCCATAAGATGGCTCATGAGTTTGTTAGTGTGCTCTCTTTCTGTTTTTCAAATGTAGGCATTTAATGCAATACATTTCCCTCTTAAGACTGCTTTTCCTGTATTGCACAGGTTTTGGTAACTTGGGTCATCACCATTGTTATGTTTGAGGAATTTAAGGATTTCCTCTTTTATGTCTTCCTGAACTCAACTTTCATTCAGCATAAGGTTTAATTTCCATGCCTTTGTGTGGGGTTGAACATTTTAATTGAGTTGAGTTCCATCTTTATTGCCATGTAGTCTGAGAAGAGACAAGGTAAAATTTCTATTCTTTTAATTTTGCTGAGGTTTGATTTGTATCTTAGGATATGATAAATTTTGGAGTATGTAAATTGGGCTGACTAGAAAAAATGTATATTCTTTATCTTTGGTATGGTGTATATGTTTGTTAATTCCATTTATTCTAGGATCATATTTACATACTTTGTATCTTTGTTTAGTTTCTGTTTAGAGGATCTGTCCAGTTCTGTCAGAGGGGTGTTAAAGTCACTGGGTATTATGATATTATGGAACATTATATTGCTCAGACCCATCAAGATCTGTTTCATAAATCTGGGAGCATTTAATTTGGGTGCATAAATATTTAAAATTGAAATGTTTTATTGTTTCTTTGACCAGTATAATGTGTCCATCTTTGTCTTTCTTAACTTCAATTGCTGTAAATCTACTTGTATCTGAAAATAAGATTCTCTCCTTTCTTCTGATGTCCATTTGCTTGAAATACTGTTTTCTACCCTAATCATGAGTTTTGATTTGTCCTTTGAGACTAGGTGTGTCTCCATGAGACAATTTATGCATGGCTGTGTGTTTTTATCCAATCAGCCAGCTTGTGCCACTTCAGTGGTGAATTCAGTCCATTGACATTTACTGAGATAATTGATAAGTGTGGTGGAGTTCTATTCATCTTATTTTGTGCAGTTGTGTAGTTTTATCCTTTAAGCCATTGTGGAAGCTAAGTTTTGACCGTCACTGTTTACTTTGCTGGTGGTCCATTGTGATGGTGAGTGTTAAGAATAGGTCTAAGTAATTCACGAAGAGCTGGTA
Source organism: Galagoides demidoff (assembly GCA_963574575.1). Lineage (NCBI taxonomy): Eukaryota > Metazoa > Chordata > Mammalia > Primates > Galagidae > Galagoides > Galagoides demidoff. Next base: position 12,329 of record CAUYQV010132341.1, read on the forward strand.
TTGTGGCGAATATCCTCAGTGTTTGTATATCTGCCAAAGATTTGATTTCTCCATTAATTTGGAAGCTTTGTTTATCAGGATACAGAATTCTGGGCTAAAAATTGTTTTGTTTAAGAATGTTGAAGGTGGAAGTCCATGTGCTTCTGGTTTAGAAGATTTCATTTGAAAATTCTGCTGTCATACTAATGACTCTGTCTCTGTAGGTCAATTGGTGCTTACTTCTGGCTGCTTGCAGAATTTTTTCTTTCATCTTGACTTTGAACAACTTGAGTACAAGGTTTCTTGTAGAGGCTCTGTTTGATTTGAGATGACCAGTTCTATATCCATCTGAAAGGAGTGTGTCAGGGTCTTTAGTAAAACTTGGGAAGTTTTTATTTATGATAGTCTCCAGTAGGGCTTCCATTCCTTTGGGCAATCTTCTTCCCCTTCAGGAGTCCCTATTATTTGTATGTTTTGAAGACTTCATGGAGTTATGTAGTTCTCTAAGCACCTTCCCTGCTTTCTCTCTCTTCTTTTCTGACTCTTTAACTACCTGGGTTAACTCAAAAACTTTATCCTCTACCTCTGAAGTTCTTTCTTCTGCATGGTCTACTCTATTTTTGATACTTTCTACAGCATCTTTATATCCATGATTGTCTCCTTCATTTTCTTAAGCTACCCTATAACCACTCAATGCACAGCTTCCCCCAACAACTGAAAAATTCAGAAACCCTTTTAGAGGGTTTAGTACCTGTCAAGGCAACTCATTCCATTTTGGGTTCAAAGTCCTTCTTAGACATTCTTCCTTTTACTGGTTTATTTTTATTTTACATGTATTTTTGTATCTTTATTTCTCACAAGGTTATAGCCGCATAGACATATTATGATTTACTGCTGATATAACAATACATTCAATGACACAATACTGAAATACATGTTACTATCTTTTTCCTCTTTTACTGGGTCAATGGAATGTTTTTTATACTTGTGTTTACATTAAATAAGGGATAAATTATGAGAATCCATTTAGTTTTGGACAATAATATGTTCTAAATTTTAATCTGACACTTATTGTGTCATTACACCATGACTTCTTCACCTGTCAACTTCTTGACATTTTTATTTTAATTGTTATGGGTACATATTTAAATACATTATAGGGAATGTGCAACATTTTGATGCAGACATGCAGTGCACATTAATTATGTATTAATTAATTAATTATATTGCATATGACTATGGATCTATCAGTTCAAGCATTTTTCATTTCCTTGTGTTAGGAACATTTCAGTTCTACTTTTTTAATTATTTTAAAGAATATCCTGCCCTCCTGTTGAATATCATCACTTTGTTGTGCTGTCAAATTTTGTTCATTCTATCTACATATTTACCTGTTTATTTTTGCACCCATTAACCATCTACACTTTATGCCACCCTCCCTCTACACTTCTTAGCCTCTCATAACCATCATTTTATTGTTTTTATTAGATAAATCATTTTCATATTTAGCTCCCACATATGAGTGACAGCATGTGTGATATGTCTTTCTGTGCTTGGCTTGCTTCACTTAACATAATTTCCCCCAATTCCATCCATGTCTTTGAAAATGGCAGGAACTTACTCTTTTATGTCTCAGGTTAAATTATGGGGCAAAAGATTTCCTTCTGGGGAGGCTTGTCTCAATGGTCCATCTGTGGGTTGGCAGAATTCTGTCCTGGGTTGTCTTCTTCTGTGGCAGGATGACCCTAAGTTCCAGTGCAAAGTCCCACAATCACTTCACTCTCTCTCCTCTGGGCACATAGATTCTCTCTTCACCAGACATGCTGATATGATCCTGCTAGGGACAAGGGGTGGTACAGCAATGTGAGATTGTCTTTTCTGCTCTCTTCAGTGCCCTTTCCCTTGATATAAAACCAGGTACTGTGATTGCTTATCTGATCTTTTTATTCTTCTGAAGGAAAAGTTGATCATTTTTGTGTAGACTGATGATTACTGGAGGTTTCTATTTAGTCATCTTATTCTACCTACCCTTATTGGTTTACTTTAAAATTTTTCATTTTTGATTTTACTTTTATCATATAGAACAAGATGCAACTAGAACACCTTTATATTATTTCTATTATAGTTAGAATGTCTCTGTTTACTTCTTTAATTAACAATAGCCAACATCTTGATTGTTTTACTACAATAATGCAGTGACAGTTTATTGTTTTATAAATATTTTAACAATTTTAACAGCTAGAGGAGTTCCTCTATTAGGGAACTCTCTTAATTTTGGCAATGGTCGTACCTTAATAGGTAATTAGCTGAGGGGAAAGACCTATTGACTGGGAGCCAGGTGAAAGGGAAACATTTGTGGTTGCTCTGCACACAAGAGAAAAGCATACTTTATTCAAATAAAGAAGGGTTACGTGGTTCAAAGTGGGAGCCAAAAAAATTGAGAAAAGCTGAAAGAAGTTGATATAAAGGCCAGCACACTACCATTCTTCTTTCCACTCAGCACACTGAATAAAATCCAACATTCATTTAAAAAATTATGATGACTCAAGTTCACATGTCAAGATATTTGCAGATATTTTAAGTAAACTTGACTCTACTTTAAATTCTTGAGGTCTTTAAATTCTTCCATGGGCTCCTACACAGTGTAGGTCTTGGTGCTTTGTAGAATCTGAAGTAGGAGCTAAAATTTGTATCTAAATATATTCTGTGTAATAGGCAGAGTACACTCATGCCAATAAGTTACAGAAAATCATAAAAATGAATGTACTTGGGAAGTTGTAGAAATATAACTTGATACTAAATTTGCATATCTCACACAATTGGGAGGTTCTAATTAATTTCCACCTATTTTTTAAAGAATATAGAAGGTTATGCACATACCTAAATACTGTTAAAAAGAATCTGTATTTTCCTTATTTGCATGTAGTTTTCTATACATAGCTTAAAATGTGTTAACCTGAACATAATGCCAAATTGATAAAATGAGCCAACTGGCTGAGAGTTCTTATTTGGTTGGTGGTTCATTTATTTCATTTTTATATTTCTAGATATGGAACTCTATGAGCATTCCAACTATACCAAAAAGACTAACAAATTCACATGAATGTGCTCTTCTTATTTTTAAAATCCTAATTAATCTTTGTCTGTTCTCAAATAAGTTACTACGTCTCAGAAATTTCCTTTAAAAGCTCCCTGGTTCGGCTCGGTGCCTGCGGCTCAATCAGCTAAGGCGCCAGCCACGTACACCTAAGGTGGAGGGTTCGAATCCCCGGCCCGGGCCCGCCAAAAAACAATAATGGCTGCAACCAAAAAATGGCCGGGCGTTGTGGCAGGTGCCTGTGGTCCCAGCTACTTGGGAGGCAGAGGCAGGAGACTCGCTTGAGCCCAAGAGTTGGAGGTTGCTATGAGCTGTGATGTCATGGCACTCTACCCAGGGGTATAGCTTGAGGCTCCGTCTCAAAAAAAAAAGCTGGTTGGTTAGGTTATGGCTTGAGAAATGCAGATTACCCATTTACCCATTTAATAAATATTTACAGACTTCTCACTAAACACCAAATATTTTAAGAGTTAACATTATAAAAATGAAGAAGTATTTTTTATGCTCCACTTTAAACCTAGTGAAATGAAAAACTATATCTATTTGTTGAGTAAATTAAAGGACATTTCTTTTTTTTTTTTAAGTTTTTTTTTTTGAGACAGCTCAAGCGAGTCTCCTGCCTCAGCCTCCCAAGTAGCAAGAATCCAATGTACTCAATTCTAAAATGAAGGCAATAGATGATGTAATACAAGGGTGGGGGGGTGGGAGAATGAGGGATGGGGAGGAGACAGAATGGGGGTTATGGTGTATGGCACACCTCTTGGGGGCAGGACACAATTACAAGAGGGATTTTGCCTAATAACTGCACACAGTGTAACCTAATTCTTTATACCCTGAATGAATCCCCGCAAAATAAAAAAAAAATAAAAAGGCAGAGATATGAATCTGCATATGAAAATAATGAAAAGATACACAAAACACTCTTAATAGTGGGAACAGGGACAGGGAAGCCAAGAAAGAAATTTATTGCTTTTACTCATGTTTTCTTAATGTTCTTCCCATGTACCTTTTTCTGTTCCAAAATAGCATCAAGGATATCACATTACAGTTAATTACTGCATCTCCACATCCTCTTCTTGGCTATGACACATCTTAGACTTGACTTGGCTTTTGCTGACTTGGATAGTTTGAGGATTACTGATCAAATGTTTATAGGAAGTGTCTCAATTAAGATTTATGTATCTTTCTTCATGTTTAGAGCCAGGTAGTTCATTTGCAGAGAAAGCCACAGAAGAGGACAGACTGTCACTGACCAAACCAAAGCTATGTGCTGTCAACTTGCTGATGTTAATCATCTGGATGTCATGGCTTTGTAGTTTTCTCTATTGTAAATTATTATTTTTTTCTCCTTTTCATAATCCTCTCTTTGCAAAGAAATCACTATGCACAGCCCGCAATTAAAATCCAGGCAGTCCTTGGAGAAAAAGTTCAGGAAAGTGTGTATGGGTGTGTGTTTATGTATAAGCAAAGGCAGAGGGGGCTAAAACTGTAGCTCAGAGGTGTTTCTTATTGTCACTCTAGCTTACCAGCAATTTGTGAAAATTTCCATTTCAATGTGTCTGCTAGTTTATGGCTCTAACACATTCTACTCCATGTAAGTAAATCTCAGCTCTGACTCTGAAATTCCCTCTCTCCCAGATTTCAGGTTATAATTTGCTGTACCATATCATTTTATTCCTAAGTCCAAGAAAAGACATTGATTTTCAGTTCATTCAGCTTTTTCTTGTTGTAATAATAGTGTTTGCCAGAATTGCCATAACAAAATGCCACATACTTAAACAACCCAAATTTACTTGGTACAGTTTCAGAGGATGGGATTCTGAGTCAACGTCAGCTGGTGTGTTACTGAAGCCATATGGTCTCCCATTGTGGCTTCACATGGTCTCTGTCTGCGTAGCCGTGTCCTGTTCTCCATCCCTTAAGTGGGCATCAGTCAGTCATATTGAACAAGGGCCTGCCTGACCTTATTTTATTTTGTCATCTCTTTAAAGGGATTGTTTCTTTAAAGCAATTTGAGGTATGGAGCTTAGGTAATCAACCTATGAATTTTGAGGTGACACAACTAAGCTTGCAAAATATGGCAATGACAATTTCTAAACCCTACATTTGGTACCTAAAACTGGAAGTGCTGGCAAGAAAACATTTAATGTCAGTATTTTATGATTAATATTTGGGTGTGCTAAATATATAAGCAAAAATTCCATGGAGAACTACCTGTAAAGAATCCAAGTTTACTCAAATTAAATACTCAGACATGTGCACTCTCTCTCCACACACACACACATATCCCATATAGGCTAGTTAGAATAGTGTCTTTTCCAGAAAAACAAACAACTTATTACTGTTCATTATTACTCTCTTAGTTGATTCAAGATGCTATAACAGAATACCACAGACAGAATAGTTTATAAACAATAGGAATTTATTTCTTTTACTTCCATAGTCTGGGAAGTCCAAGATCAAGGTGCTGGTATATTTCTTGTCTGGTAAGGGCCCACTTCTTGTTTTGTTTTTTTGTTTATTTTGAGACAGAGTCTCAAGCTGTCATCCTGGGTAGAGTGCTGTGGCATCATCATAGCTCACAGTAATCTCCAACTCTTGAGCTCAAATGATCCTCTTGCCTCAGTTTTTTTTATTTTTAGTAGAGACGGTGGTCTTCCTCTTCCTCAGGCTGGTCTCAAACCCATGTACTCAAGCAATCCATCCACTTCAACCTCCCAGAGTGCTAGGATTACAGGCGTGAGCCACCGTGCCCTCCTCACTTCTTGTTCTTCTGATGGTCATCTTCTTCATGTGTTCTCACATGGTAGAAAGAGGAAGAGAGCTCCCTGGGGTCTCCTTTATGAGGGCCCTAATCCCATCATGAGGGTAGACCCCCTAGGATTGACTTCTCAAAGACAATCACATTAGGGATTCATTGTTAACTGGGAACATAAGTATTCAGATCACAGCAATTACTAAAGCTGAAGAAGTCAATTTCTTAAACAGATGAAGGATATAAGTCTCTACCATCAGAAGTTCAAGTGAGCTAGGAGAGATTGCTAAGCTGCCAGACATCAGAGTAGCCAATTAAAGCAAAAAGCCACAAGTGAAATAATGAATCTTATAATTGCTTATTGTGATGATATTAGCAAGAGTCAAAAACCAGAGGGCACAGCAGTGAGTATACAAGTCAACGATTTACTCTCTCTTTATATTTATATATAGGAAAAAAGCAGTAGTTCTTAAACTTTACCTGAAAAGAAGACTAGAAAAAGGTTTATTATGGTAACAATTCAAGAATTGCTGATTCAGTATGTCACAGGTAAAGCCTAAGGTTCTGAGTTTTTAAAAAGCTGGTTGAAGCAATTTCTCTTTATCCAGTCTTCAGACCAGACGTTGGGCAAAAATTGTTATTGTTGGAAAATAAAAGGAAATAATTTGATGTGATGAAATAGAAGTTTGAGACTTTGCAGCATTTTCTAATCTGAGTTCAGCCACTGAGTTTTTCTAATAATTACATAGCTTACCTCTCCAACTCTGTTTTTTCACTGTTAGAACATGTACATTTAATCACATAATCTCAATGTTTTCATTAAGTACTAAAATTCTATGTGGATAACAAAATTTCATGGTGTTATTATGGAAAAGTCATTGTTATTATTTTTAGTATTACCCAAACTCTTAGAGATTTACAAACTCTTTCTTTTCAGTGTTAAATTGGCACAGTATTATTTATAAATTATTTCTCTTATATGAGGGGTCTACACAGCCTATACTCTAGGGATGCATCCTGGGAAACAGAAGTGTTCCCACCCTGTCCACGTCAGGGTGGGCTTTGTTCTTTACCTTAGTAGCTAAGAGAGATGATAAATTTTACATTACAGAGCTTGAAATAAATCTATTAATTGATTATAACATTTGTAATGATAAATATCTTTTATTTTCTACTACCAAATGAATTACAAGTAACTACTTCCTTGTATTTCGAATGCACCATAAAATTTTATTCTTAATCTAATTGTCTCTACTATTTTCAGAAGCCACATAGAAGTTTGGTTAGCTGTGAAATGTTCAGATGTCTAATTTACCTGCTATGAAATATTATGCAAATGATTACCCACTTATAAGTTAGCTTTCCAACAATTATAAAATAGAAATGTTAATAATTATTGCTATCTTTTTTTTAATAATTTGATCAGGGTATTTCTCATTTAGAGCTTATCTTCAGCTTATAGAACCCACATGAAAATAGGGCTGGGGAAAACCATGATCAAATTCACACATCAACAAACAAGTATAGAGACTATTTGCAAAAGCGTGCACTTAAAAAGCTAAATAAATTGACAGTGATGTAAGTGTATTAGGAGATAGAAAGCCAAATGTGTAACATTTCCAAATTTTTACTGAGTCCTGAGAGAAATCTAATGCTCTTAGAAGAACCTACTGCTGTACTCAGGGCCAGGTTAATTTCCTAAACCTTGTTACTACTTTTTGGTTCTGGAAAGATCTATATGAAAGGACTCAAACAATTGGCACTTGCAATTTTTTTTTTTCTTAATGCACAGGGGCCACAGTGAAACAAGAACAAGCATATAGAGAACAAAACTATAGTTTTAGCAGCTCATCAATGGAACTTTGTATCTCAGAGAATCTCAGTAAACAGGAATAAGTATTTCTGACTGAAAGTGTTTGCATAAGGGAACTGTGATTCCCCAGTATTGGCTTCCTTAGTCCTTAGACTCTGGATACCCTGAGATGCCACCCATCTGATTATGTCAGCTTACATGGAAATAGAATTTTGCACATGTAATTAAAGTTGTTAGCTACTTGACCTTGAGTTTATCAAAAGGGAACGAATTCTTGTTGAAGCCATAAGGGAGTTTCATCCTAAGTCTAGTTACTTGCTGTACAAAGATCTAATTATTGAGACAAGAAGAATTGCTGGGGAAAAAAGGCATTTTTTCTGGTTCTGAAAGACATTTTTCTGGAGAACTGAAAACATCTTTTGAAAGAGATTGTGAGGTTTTTAAGGAGGGGCCACAGCGAATTGGTGCAGGCCAAGATATAATTATCAAGGGGCCATGTGCTTTGAGGACAGGTCATGGGGGATGGTGAGTCTTGGTTTCAGAAAGTGTGCCCAGTGGTTTTCAGAATCTCTACAACTTTGTCTTCCAGAAATTCTGTTCTTTCTGAGAGACAACTCCAAAATGTCATTAAGCCTTACTGCCTTGTGACTCTAAAACATGAGAGGGAGAGTTTCATAAAAAACATATGAGGGTCAGTTAAATTTATTCAGCCAGCTGGTTACATATCAGGGTGTCATTAATCCCATGATCCTTTTGAAAGAAGAGAATTTTCTTTGGTTGATGGTCAAAGAGAAAGTCGGAGATATTTAAAGTGGAAAGCCTTAATGCACACCTGCTGGTTTGATGATGGAACGGGAAGCCAAATTATTGTAAAAATGAAGTGAACTCTAGAAGTTAACAGCCTGCAGAAGACACCCACCAAGAAAACAGAGACCTAAAATTTCAAGAACTGAATATGCTGACGGAAGGAAGGAGCTTTGAAGTCGATTCCTCCCCAGATTTTCCAGATAAGAATCCCATACAATTAATAACTTGATCTGGCCTCATGAGATCCTAACACAGTGAACCCAGCTTAGGCCTCCAGACTTCTAGCTAAGAAATGGGTGTGTTTTAAGCTGCTAATATTTGGTAATTTGTTGCATCATAATAGAAAACTGATGCAAAACCCTTGTATGTTCAGGCTTTCCATGTGATGTGCTGTCCTAGTCCACCAGGAAGAGCTGCTCTGGCCACTTGCTGGTTTCCCTAATCTGTGTCTGATGAGCTTCCCATCTGGATGCTGGTGCTTCCTCCCCAGAGCCTTCTTTTGTACAGTCAGAGTTTGGAAAGCACTGCCAGGTACTCAGAATCGTAGCAAGAGAACTTGAATGTTACTTCTTTTTGTGGTAGGCACATGTGCGTTGGTCCAGAAATATGTCACGTCCAGTAAGGTCTACCTTTTTTTTTTTTTGTTCAGTGAACTTGGGAAACTTGGCTGACCTTTGTGAGACATTTTCCTCTCCAGTAAACAGTGGCTAATAATATCTGTCATAACATCGTAAGAGTTTCTTAGAAATACACTGAAGTAAACTCAATACTTAGTATCTTCTCTGCCACCTCGTAAGGAGTCAATAATGAATCATTTTTTATGTTCTTTTATTTGACAAGAGAGATCGAGAAACTACTAAGTGTAAGGATGGCATTATAGGATGGCACAAACTAACACGCAGCCCTGTGCCCATGTTGCTTATAGTGTCTGGGGTGGAGGGCAATGACATACACAATTATGTTTGTAATGACAAATTGTCACGAATGCTAAAAAGAATGTGGAGGTGAGAGAGAATGTAAATAGTCAAGAATTCCTTGATTACTTGATATTTGACTCGAGACCTCCAGGGAGTATGATACGTCAATGGACAGAAGGCAGAGATGGTTAGACAGCGGATCACAAGAGGAGTTTCCATGGCAAAGGTCAAAGCATGTGGGAATCGGAAGAAAGTCGGGCTGTAATTCAGAAAATAAAGGCAATACAGAGAAACTAAGAGCAAGGATGTTAAGAGTGTTACTACCATCAAAACTCTAAACGGTTCCTCCCGTAGGTATAATTTGTTAAAAAATGAAAATGCAAACTTCTTTCTAGAGCGGTTTCAACTCAGAATGTCTACAACATACTTCTTCAGTTTTAAGAGTTTCAAAGCAGGCTATAAAATTATTTTCAAAGTTTTTCCGGTAAGAGGTAAAGTAATACTTAGGGTGTGGGAGTCATAAAAAAATCTAAGGTTGACTTGAAAATTTCTAAACAAGAAGCAAAAGTGTAAAAATGTGGCAGAAACTTCAGCAGATGACATTAAGGTGGGAGGAAGAGTAAATGATAAAGAAAAATACGGTAAGATACAGGAAGACTTAGATCACTTACAGGCTAAAAGATGAAAGCTAGTTCAAAATAGCTCTAAATCAGAACAGCGACACATCCCTGCAAAAAGGAATATCAAACAATTGTATATCATTAAGTCTTGTGTCTCGAAAAGTAAAAGGATAAAGGTGATTCTGTGTACATCATTAAATATGAAACATCTGTGATAATAAGTAATAAGGTTTTTTTTTTTAAGGCTGCAATATTAAAAAGAAAGACTGACTGTAATTAAGTAGGGCAAAAACTCTAAAGGATTACAGAACGTTAATAACCTCAGTAACAGAAAATCTATGAAGAAATAAGGAGAAAGGGTGTCAGAAGTGTTACAACTAATCAAATATAAATGGTTTCTATTGGGTATAATTTATTTAAAAAAGAAATCTTTATATATTTTCCAAAGTTTAGGAATTTTGCTTGAAATTATTTTCGTGTTCTTATTTAATCTCAGACCAGTTGATAAGGGGCTGGGTAAGGCCTGCAATATGCTCCTATATTTTGTAAACAGAATCATATACTGCAACGTATTTGTCCATCTCCTGTTAGCGTGGATGGAGAAAGACAAATCTGTAGCTCTGCCGTAATTGAAGGCTGCGCCTCTATAAGGTGGCACTCATGCAATCCACACCTAAAATCCTCCCTAGGATAACCTTCTAAAGGATGTCCAGGGGATGCAGAGCCATAGTCCCTTCCAGAGTTGGTGGATACTCTGTTCAGCCTGCCCTGCTGCCACCTTTGTCCTCTTTTCTTAAACTTGTCTCGGTGGTAACTTAATCGTTCATTTGTATAAATGAAAATCTGTGTTTAGTGTGTGCATCTGTGTGGGTTTGAGGAACAGAAATAAAAATGAAAAAGAGAACTCCCTCCTCCAGAACTTTCACATCATCTCATTATTGGGGCTTGGAAATTACTAATTGATCACTCTCTTACATCAATTCAGAGTTTTGAAAGAAGTCATGAGAATCAGCTAGCTAGAAATCAATGTATGGATTTCATTAGGGATAAAACTAATTAAAGATTGAACTTGAATCAGTGGGCTGATGTGCTCTCTCCACTCTTTATCTCAACTGTCTTTGGCAGAAATAAATACTGCTAAGTCCTTGAAAAAGGTAGATGGAAATAACAAGTGAACAGTGTGAGTTCTCTTCTTTGGCCCAGTTGGACAAATGAAGGTGAGAGTGAGGGCTGACAGGTGGCTGGGCCTGTTCTCCCCAAATGGCTTTCCTTGGCAGTGCACCAGCTAGGAGTAGGAGTTGAGTTCCTCCCCAACGCCACAGAATTTAGCCCATGTTGGGATGTCTCAGGACCCCACGATACTATAGTAAACACATTGCCCTAAGTGGGTTCCTTTGAAATTAACCTTTTTTATTTGTTATCATTTTTTTTTTTTGCTGTTGCCCTTTCCATCATCTTACAAATATGACTCTTGTAAAGAACAGGTAGTGTTTTTCCAATCACGTCGGACAATCTTTTAATTATAGTAGTTCACCAGTTCATTTTCAATGTAATTACACAATATTGGGATTTGACCTGCCATCTTTCTTTTAGCTTTCTGTTTCACTTAAACTATGATTCTTATTTTCTTCTTTCTCATTTGTTTTGAATTAGCAGAAGTTTCATTTGTTTTTATTTGATTGCTTACATTATTGCTTCTAGTGTTTACCCTAGAGATTGTAGCACATATTCTTGGCATATTTTGATTCAATACAAATTAATTCTTTTGTCTCTTTCTGTGTGACTCTAGGAACTTATAACTGATCAGTCCATTTCCATCTCTTCTGCTCTTTGTTTATTTATTTATTTATTTATTTTTTGAGACAGAGCTTCAAGCTGTCCCCCTGGATAGAGTTCTATGGCATCACAGCTCACAGAAACCTCCAAGTCCTGGGCTCAAGCGAGTGTCCTGCCTCAGCCTCCCAAGTAGCTGGGACCACAGGCGCCCGCCACAATGCCCGGCCATTTTTTGGTTGCATCTGTCATTGTTGTTTGGCGGGCCTGGGCTGGATTCGAACCCACCACCTTAGGTGTATGTGGCTGGCGCCTTAGTCACTTGAGTCACAGGCACTGAGCCAGTCGCTCTTTGTTTATTGCAGTCAGCATTTTAATTCTATGTATAATTTACTTCATTTTTAGGGACATTATTTTCATAGTCAGCCACATATCAATCTTTCACGTCTGCTTTTTACTTATTTTTCATTTCCATGTTTTCATAGAGTCATTTTACTGAAAATGAACCTGAAAAAATGTTTCAACATTTCTGTTACATTAGACTTGTGGGAGATAATTTATTCTAGTTTTTATTCAACTGGAAGTGACTTTATTTTGTCATCATCCTATAGAATATTTTCCTAGAAAAGTTGTTGGCAATTGTTCCCCTCCCCCCCGCCAAGGGTCATGCAATTGTCTTCTGAACTTCATGGTTTCTGTTTAGATAATTATACATCTAGAGCAGTGGATCTCAACCTGTGGGTTGGGACCCCTTTTTAACATTGAAAGTACATTGCGTCATTCATTAGGAAGATTGAGAACCACTGATGTAGAGATTAGAATTTTTTTTTTTACCATCAATGTTAAACATTCAAATGAAATATGTTTAAAGATAGAATTTTTTTTAAATGGAAGAAATTGAATGAAATCTGTTTAGAGTCAGATCATCCTCTTTTTCTTCTTGTTTTAAAAATATAACAACATGTACCCACCATTATTTTATCATACAGGATAGTTTCATGACCCTAAAAATCTTCCGTGTTCTTCCTAATATCTCTCCCTCCCCACCAACCTTAGCTACAACTGATCTTTCAACTGTCTCCATAGTTTTGCCTTTTTCTAGAATATTACTTAGTGGAATTACATAATATGGAGGCTTTTGAAATTGTCTTCATTCCTTTAGTAATTCACCTTCTGAAGAGTCTAGTGGTTGCATTTAAATTTGGGTAATTATAAGTAAAGCTGCTATAAACTATAAATATCCACCTGTAGGTTCGCATGTGGGCATAACTCAACTCATTTGAATAACTACAAAGGAGCGAGATCTTTCTAAAGAACTGTGAGGATTTGTGTGTCTGTGTGTCTTCCATATTGACCATAACAGTGTATTCAGCCATTTTGTTGCATATAGGTATTTAATCTTTTGGCATTGATTGTACTTCTCAAATCCTTATCTGTCAGTCTGGGAAAATTTTATTCCTTAATAATTTATTCTCTCTCAATATTTGTTTAAAAATATAATCTAGGTCTTTCTCACTCTGTCACAAATATCTTTTATACTTTCCACCCTATTCCCTCCATCTTCTAGGCTGTGTATTCTCTACTGACCTATTTATCAACTTCCTAACCTTTCTTCTGCTTTGTCTAATTTGCACTTACACTCACCTATTGAGTTATTTCCATTCCAGATTTTTTTCTCCCGTTGAGGTATTTCATTCAATTTCTTTCATTTTTTAAAAAAGTCTATCTTTAAGCATATTTTGTTTGAATGTTTAACATTGTATGTAAAAATATATAGTCACTACATGTATAATTATCTCTGGGTGTTCAATTAATTACTCATAAGAGAGCATAGGGGAAGGTGACCTTAACCTCAGAAGAGATGGAAAAACTGTTGGGCAAAACTGCTCACAAGGTTCACTGCATTTCTAATTCCTCTATGCCAAGTATCTCTGGTTATCTGTCTCCAAAGTAAAAGAAATTACAGAAAGTAAGATACAGGAAATGTTTTGGAGATCATCAACCAAATGCTTTTATTTCTGCAGTGGAAGGGATGCCAAAAGAATGTATCTGACTTGCCAAGACTTTACATAAACATACAGTGGAAATTCCAGAACTGGAACCCAATTACCCCATACTTCAATACACTGTTCTTACAGCTCCTGAAGTGGTAAACATTTTACTCTCCTACTGTGCCTGCCAAGATTTTTTTTTCCTAATTCAGGAATCAGCTCCCATGGATTAAAGCTGATGTACAATCTATAATAGGTTTATATTCTAGTTTTTTAAAATTACTGGAGGTCTAGAGCACAAGGATCAAAGATGCTCAGGGTCTCCAAAGGCAGCAGGGTGTCTGGGCCACAGCAGCTGCAGGAGAGGGTCGTGCTACAGCAGGTGGCTGGTGTCTCCAACATTGCGTCTCTGGGCTCCTCTTCCTTTGGCTTTGCCTTACTCCCTCACAGTTCTTACACCTCACAGGGTGAAAGCATCCTATTAATCAAGCTTTAGTCATATAACCCTTTCATGGACATCCAGGGTACTGAGTAAGGCACATTGGGCAGCTCATGAAAATGGAAGCTTGACTCTGATGATGGTGAAAACAAAAATGATCTAAACTTTACATTCTAAACCATCAGTTTGGTGTGAAGTTCAGGCATCTTTCAATGAAGAGATCTGGTTTTTCATCTAGATCCAAAAGTCTATAGATGATAAATAAAAACTCTATATGCCTTTCTTATCTGTAAAACAGAGATAATAATTCTTACCTTTCCTAATTTACAGAGATGTTGGGAAGATCTTGGAGGTCACACAAAACAGAGGATATTTAAACATAATATTTTTAGTTTATGCTACCACAAGATAATAGTAGTCTTAATAAAATGAATAAAGCCATTATCACTTTCCTTTTTGTTCTTACAGCCATTCTACTTATAAGTTAAAAGTAAACTTTTTGTGAAAATCAGCAAATTTTCTGGAAAATTGGAGTAATAGAACCAAGTAACTATAAATGAACTTTTAAAATATGTTCAAGTTATCCCAAAACTATAATGTGTGGTTCTAGTAAATGCTATTTGTAGCCAAAAGAGATCCATGATTTTAGTTTCACTGAAGGCCCCATGTCTAAAATATTTTTTCATTATTAAAGAGGCAGCATATCAATTTCTGAATTTCATTTGGCTCCATAAATTGCTAAAAAGAATTTTAGTTTCCAAGACATCATTCTGAAACTCCCTGGATATTGTCCATTGTCCATGTCTGTGTGACCAGTTACAAAGCAGAATAGACCTCTGTGGTATATACATTAGACACAAGGGGCTCTATTCCTCCCGGAGACAGTTTCACCTTCAGAGGTCAGTAAGTGACTGGGTATTAGACTGAAATTTCTTTTCCTCCATCCAGTGTTTGTTCTGTATCTGGACTGATTTTCATCAGCATCATTTCCAATTAAAATTGCCATATTAGTACTACACGTGGCTTGATAGTTGCTTTTAAAATTCCTGGATTGAAATGCATCCTAATCATAACATTCATATACAAAAATACAAACACACACACACACACACGCACAAAGTTCCATTCTGGGAGAAGGTTTTCCTCTATATTGAAATAACCTAGGATGATCTTTGGAATGATAATATGAGAAGTAAATCCATTATTCTAAAAAGACAAAGGGTTAATTTCACATAATCAGTTTAAAAATCAGTGATTCTAAAAGTAATAATTTATGATTTCTGTAAGAAGAGTTATACCATACTTTAAAAATGAACTTACATACATGTGTCTATTATAGCAGCAGAAAGACTTACAGGATAAGAAGTAAAAACAGCTAATTTTTCTCCTTTTAATCATATTATGTAAAACTATGTTGCAGAAAAGAAAATAGAAATGATAGAATGATAATTTACTTGCTTTCATAGGCAGCAAAAGTTTAAAAAGTTTCATGTGACAAAATTTCATTACCTCAAAATTATTCTAAATGAGAAACAAACAATTAGTAATGTTTTTCTTGCATAATAAGAGTTCTTAAAGTGACAAAAAGTGAAATAATGAAATCTGTATATTAGTAATACTTGTTTAATGTTTGACGTGCTAACTGAATGATACACTTACAGTCCCTAAAACTTTAAAAACTTTCGCGCATATGCCATGACATACATGAATAAAATCGATACATTTGTTATAATAAAAGATCAGTAATACCTTGACTATAAAAAAATCATTACGAAACATTTGAAACACTTGTTGAAGAAACTGGTTGAATGAGAGGGAATGTTTTGGAGAGGGTAGACGTTGTTTTCTTTTGATTTGGTCCTATAATAATGACACAGCTGACATAGTAAATATTTGTGTGTTTGTGTGTGTAGCTTATAGGTCCACAGTTTGGAGGTTAGAGATTTCTCTAGAAAATACCAAATACCAAAAACGTAAACTGAAGGTGTTATTACCATAAATGTCTGTGATTAAGCACACATAAACACAAAATGTGTCTTCTATCAAATTCAAATGTATTTCAAATACTTCAGGAAAAGAAATAACTAAATTTTAGGATCAAAAAGCCTCCAAAAGTCAAAATATATTACTGGCCCTAAAATCAGCTACTACACCAGACAATGTCTTATTTCTTATTTAATTATATATTAAATGATTTTATGAGTAAATATATTTGAGGATTCTTTAGAGAGCTTTGGACGTAACATGGTTACCTTGGCTCCCGGAGTTAGTTTAGGTAAAATATTGAATGTATATTTCATGATATCTGCTCGATAGCTTGCTGCTTCTTGTTACTTTTCACACATTTTGCAGAGACTTGTATAGGTTTATTTTAAAATAAATTTTAAAATGCAACGATTAAAATGAGTCAGACTATTGAGGAATCATTATCAATATGGTACAGATGAGGCAACAACAAAGTTGAGGATGAAAAAATTCTTTTGACCACAGAGAGATGAACCAAGAATCTGAAAACAAACTTCACTCCCTCCAAAGTCCATGGTCTTCACTACCATGCTAACAATACCATAATTCATGGCGTGTAGAGTTAACTTTCATTTATTTATGTATTTATTTATTTTTGAGACAGGAGCCTCAAGCTGTCCCCCTGGGTAGAGTGCCATGGCATTTCAGCTCACAGCAACCTCCAACTCTTGGGCTCAAGTGAGTCTCCTTCCTCAGCCTTCCAAGTAGCTGGGACCACAGGCGTCCACCACAACGCCCGGCTATTTTTTGGTTGCAGCCGTCATTGTTGTTTGGCAGCCCAGGCTGGGGATTCGAACCCGCCACCTTGGGTGTGCGTGGCTGGCGCCTTAGCCACTTGAGCCACAGGCGCCGAACCGAGTTAACTTTTAAAGACAAAACAGTTGAAGGTTTTTACTAGGAAAATACAGTGTTTTATCTCTATGAAACAATGAACAGGAAGGTCCACAGTTCTGTGGAAGTGTAGCTGCCGTGCTCCACGCATGTATTCTGTTCTCATACAAACCAACAGAATTCTTGAACACGTCCCAGTCAGTAAACATCCTTTTATTTGGGGTGGGGGGTTAATGGTGGGATGTGAGAGGTTGTTTATAAATTAGACCCTTTTCCCTAGTTTAGAAAGCTACAAGCTTAAATTGGAGATTTTTGTTCTTTACTCTTTCTGCGACATGTTTGAATGATACTAAAAATTGTATGTTGTCTCGAGATAGTCTGAAAAATATGTTTAGAAGTGCAGAAAGGACGTTTGGTCAGTTTAGTTCTGAGTCATGAAATGGAAGGGGCTTGCTCTGGGACTTTGTCTGTTTTCAGTTACCTTACTACCATTCTGTTTATGAATTGCATGCTGCTGGGACCTTAAAACCCCAGGACCAGATTTTCACTTATCCAGCCAACCCCAGGGTCTACTTCTTGTCCCCACTTTCTGTGACAACATGAGAGCCAGTGTCGAGTTATACAGATGGGAGTACTATATTTATTTTTCATATTGATCATGAGAAGGAAGTTTTAAAGTACACGAATGATTTTTGTGTTTTCAATACACTTAAGTACAAAATAGAAAACCAGAGTTTGGCTTTCTATTGATATATTTGTTTAGTCATTGGAAGAGAGTCATTTAGAGTTTACAAGGATTCGGGATTTATTTCTAAACATTTGTTACAGAAGTTTTTTTTTTTTTAAATCATAGCTGTGTACATTAATGCAGTCATGGGGTACAGTGTACTGGTTTTATATACAATTTGAAATATTTTCATCAAATTGGTTAACATAGCCTTCATGGCATCCTCTTAGTTATTGTGCTAAGACATTTATATTCTACATTTAGAAAGATTCACATGTACCCTTGTAAGATGAACCACAGGTGTGGTGTTTCAGAAGTTTTTAAGAGAGATGGCAAGAATAGGGTCATAGTGAAAATAGACGATGGTCACACATAATTGGTCATCAATCAGCAATGTTGTTCCTGAGATAGGTCAGGTAAAATCATTCTGTTATTCTAGAAAACATTATTAAGCATCCAGTATAGATACAACCCTGTCGAGGAGACAGAGCTTATATATATATATATATTTGACCTCTGCATACGTGTACACGCTCACACACCAACACAGCATATGCAGATAACAAATAAGGAGAAGAAAATTAATGTTTAATGAAGTCCTTTAGATAATGAACTATTTAAAAATAGTAGGTTACCAACTGACAACTCACTAGTCGTTTGGTTGTGTTGAAGTGGTTATCTTCACAGTAATAACTTAAAAAACCAATCCCTATTTATTACCATGTTGAGTTGTGTGCTGAGATGCAGAGTAAAAAATTTATGGTCAAACTTGACCAAATTGGCAAATGATTGCTCTGGTTTATGACTTTGGATCGTCTTTAACCTTCTCAATAACTTGGACTCTCATTGTACCAGGGCAGTTCATGCAACCAAAACACATGTATCCTGTAATATTCGGAAATGAGAAAATAAAAATAAAAAATGATGTACTTTACTATTAGGACAAAGTTAGTGGCATAGTCATTTTTATCAGAATGGCATGGCCAATTAACAGTCAATATTTACTAACCAATACGCTGAACACGAGGCGTGAAATATTATCATCTTATTTAACTTCTCCACAAAGATCACCAAAGAAGTCAGAGGTCTGAGGTTTCAGTCTAACTTCCCCCAATTGACTGTAGGATATTGGTCTAGTCATTTGTCCTTGCTGGCTCTCTGTTTTAAATATCAGCCTATACCTTAACAATCACTGGTTTTTTTTTTTAATGTTCTAATATTCTATAAGATTCTAGAGATGATACCATAATAACACCTAATGCACACAGTTTTCTACGTCCTGGTATTAAAATGTCCTTTACATGTGTTATATCATTTCACCTGCATGAAAATCATAGAATGTAAGAATTGTTTTCTCATCTTACATGTGTGTATGAGGAAACCGAATTTGAAAAACCATTAACAATCGAACAAAACCTCATAGTCAGTAAATGCCAGAACTGGGGCTGAAACCGTTTTCTGCTCTCTCAAAGTCTGTGTTCATTTTCCTTCTTCTCTGCAGCCCCTCCTCACAAATGCTACCTGCTATGTTTTCTATTGTTGAAGTCACTGGTGAACCGTGGGTATTGTCTTTTTCAGAACTTACCGAGGAAAAAATAGGCCCATCCTGACACCATTAAACTGACACTGGGGATAGGCTTTTTATAATCGGAATTAGACAGTGAGGGAGGCACTCAGAAGGGAAGCAGGACTTTACCTCTGCAGAGATTTTGCCAAAAGATCATTATTCAAAAAGAGAACTGTTTAAACAATGGGGACAGGCTTAGAAAACTTTAGAAACGCAGGCGCACTACAGGAATGAAACTCATTAAACCTAACTACGTTAACCAAGTGGTTTGACAGCATCTCCCTTTTTTGAAACTGAGGATAATTAGGCAGAACATGAGACTTCCTTATGAAGAAGCTTTCTTCGCTATTCACTGCTGACCTAGAATTTGAAAGCTCCCTCAACGTATATTGGCTCTTCAGAGCAAACTCACTTCCACTGATGTATTTTTTTTTCCTCATTACACAGGGGAGATCAGCATAAAACCCAGCACTTTTGCTAATTCCCAATGGAGCCCAGACACCTGGAAGAAGGAAATAATTTTTACCACCTCCAGGTTTCCATTGGGAAGAGCAGCAGAAAAAGAGAACCATTGAGACTCGGAGGAGGGAAAGATTAATAGGCGCTGCCGTCACTGCGGGGAAAAAGGATTTTTCAAAACAACAACAAAAAAATGCCTCTAGGATAGCTCTGCACAATCCTCTTTTTTTTCCCCTAAAAAGGAAAAATAAAAAGACATGACAAAACAGAAGCGTAAGCGGACTGGAAGAAGAGATAAGTGGAATAGCAGGTCAAGCTCCCGGAGATGTTAAAAAAAAAAAAAAAAGAAAAGAAAATGGAAAAAGAGAAGATAATTTAGTTTCTTATTTTTCATGTATTCTATATGTGCAGGTGTTTGTGATGGGGCCATGTGAATATTAGGTATCTCTGTAGAAAACAGTGCTGGCTGTAAAAATAGATTATGCACACCGGAGTTTATTCACTCCAAGTCATTTGTGTGCTACCAACTGTCAACTGCAGCCTTTCTAAAGGACAGATTCCAAAGCAAGGCTGTAAAAAGGTAACTAAGTAATTGATTGAGAAAGAAAGAAGCAAAGGTGATCTTTACTACCTACTAATGACCCATTATTTCCCTGGAATGTATTATTTTCCCTCATAATCTCTCTCTCTCTCTCTCTCTCTCATTTTGGTGTTAAAATTGAGTTTGATCAACTCTACATATTTCTCTACAGGTCTTTACTCCGTGAAAATGAGCCTGATCATCCTTATATTCATTTGAACATAAAAACAATCCTGTGGCCTGTATTTCCTTTCTACACATTTTCCCCATTTTTAAAGCGCATCCTGAAATTGTCATGAGCGAGTTTGTGTATTCCTCTGAGAATAGAGCTTTTTAAAAGTTCACCCTCATATTAACATACTTACGTAGCAACATCTTTGTTAATAAAAATCGGGGTTGCCTGTCTCTGATGCTGTTTTAAAACCCAGAGAACTACCCTGGTTCAGTTGGTGCATCTTCAAGTTTTAGGTCTTGTAATCACTTGGTAATGTATTTCGGTTATTAAGAAAAAAATAGGCAGTGACTTAAATTCCAGTCCTGGATATGCCAAATAATAATCTTGGGAGGAAAAAAAAAATTTACTCTGCTTAAAGCCTCAGAACAGACTTCCCTTGCTGGCGTGCCCACGGGACCAAGGCTGCAGAGAGAGAAAAGTGACACGTCAGTGATTTAATTATTGCTCCACTCCTCATTACATATGAGGCTTAATATAGCACACAGAAGAGCAGAGATGACAGCAGAGATAGTCAGCTTCCTCGCACTGCAATCAACTGCGTACTCAGCCTCATAAATAAAGCTCTCTGTTTATTGTTGTTGCTACAGAAATGCCCACATTTCCCAGGAAGGAGAAAGTGATCCTCAGACAGGGTTCTGCCAGCTTTACTAACGTGGAGCACCCGGAGGGTGATAATTTAAGTATTGGCATTGAAAAGAGTCAAAATGTAGCGAAGTATGTCCATAGGGTTTGTCAGGACACTCTAGAGTTGTATATTTACAAAGGACGTGAAATGTTTCAAAAATTTTCTTTTCTTTTTTTATTAAATCGTAGCTATATACTTAATGCAATCATGGGGCACAATGTGCTGGTTTTATATACAATTTGAAATATTTTCGTCAAACTGGTTAACATTCAACGTTATCAAATGCAGAGCATGGAGGATATAGCCTTAGTAATTGATTCTCAGTGCTAATCACTCTTCTTGTTTTTAACTAGAATTTCTCACTGCTTTCAACCTTATTTTTAGACTATGGATGTTTGCAAATAATTAGCCAGTCTGGCTGAGCTCCCTTTCATAGACTTCTCTTCCCATCAAACAGCTCCTATCATGATACAACATTTTATCAGAAAAGGTGTGTTTATTCAATGCCTGCTAAAAGAGGTCTGCTTTGAGTTCTGTTTTCAAACTACAGCTGACCATTCCTATACTCCATCTGTCACTACTTTTGCCCTCCGATATGTGTCACACTGCCCCTTACTCTCTTTCTGTGGTCTGCGTGCGTTCCTCTCCCTGGGTTGTATGATGATCATCTGATTCACTGGCCCAGAATGTTGCATCACTGTTCACCTGAGCTAATCCACCCTTCCTTCAAGATTCTTTTAAAATGCAACAACATCGGTTTATTGTATTAATTTAAGAGCATTGGTAGGCATTTATCTGTGACAGGTGTGGTGGCAGACATGACAGATACACTCTGCCCTTACGCATAGGATGTTTGGGGTCTAGAAAGGCTTTTCCTTCTAAAGACTCTAGTGAAGATGTGATTTTTTTCCTTCTTTGTGTCCCTCTGGCACTGAACTTATACCTTATAACTCTTATTTTCTACTTTTGCTTCCCACCTTATGTGTGTAACACACATATGAAAGCACACACATATCCATGCATAATAGATTTATAATAAAATGATACTTATATTTTCATTTTAATGCATCTTTTTAGTTAGCTGTTGTTGTCTAAAACACTAGCCCAAAGCTTCAGGTCTTAAAACATAAATAATGATATATTTCATACTTTTGTGAGCAGGGTATAGCAGTATACCTTATATTACAGCTTAAGGCTCAGTTGAGATGGCTAAAATCTTGTAGGAGCTGAAAAGTGCAGGAACCAACCAAACAACTACTCTCTGTATTGCCTCTCCACATGGCTAGCTTGGGCTTCCACAACGAGAGGACGTTTAACTTCTTTCAAATCTGCTTAGAACATCAAAGATGAGGCTTCCAAAAAACCTAAGTATAACCAGAAGCTTTCCTAGGACCTGGCAACAAAAGTCACTTCTCGTCAGTCCAGAAGGCTACCCAAGACTCAGAGTAGGGGGAATTAGACTTACCTTTCAACAGTAGGCACAAGAAAAAGTCTTCAGCCACCGTGCAGCTACTGTAATACATATCTTGTCTTTCCCAAAAGGGAAAACGTCTTTCTGGAAAGGTCTGATTCATTTTCGTATTCCCTCAAAATGAACATTATTTCAGTAGTTGATATTAGCTGTCACGACCAACTTCACATTCTCAGGGATTTAATTTCACAAAAGCTAGTTTTTTTATTTGTGTTACATTCCAAGGCTGCTTGTAAGCCTCCCTTCAGGGCTGTTCTCCAAGCGGTGACTCAAAGATGCAGGCTGCTTCAATCTCACAGTCAGGCTTTGCAGAGCTGTTCTCTGTGTAACCGGAGGGGGCACTGAGGTGGGGGATCATGTAGGGTGTTTATGGGGCACATCTGATCATAGGTTGCACAGCTTCTACCCTTTCTCTTTCAGAAATGTGATTACAGCATTGTTACCTCCCCAGAAAGAGACCAGGTCAGAAGCACACAAGTGTTTGTACCTGAGTCGCTTTTTCTTCTTTCTGTACCGTCATTGTTTCTAGTGTAATATCAAGACTTTCTGGGTGATTCAAAATCCTTTAAATTGCCATAGTCATATTGTGAAAATGTGTTTCTCCTTTTACTCCATTAACTCATGAAACAAAAGAGAAACACGATGTCTCTTTCTTTCAATACACAGAACGATTGGATATTTACATCCTGGTGGAGCAGGACAAGCTGAGGCCACAAAGCTTCCCGTGTGAAAAGGAAGCGTCGTGACTTGCCAAGGGCAGCCCTAGTCCCAGTGTCTTGGAACAAGTTTTGTTTTCTTTTACCTCAGTAGCACCTGGCTGACTCTCGGAGTCTTCCTCTGCCACTGGGCATCTTGGCCAAGCCAGAGAAGCAGGGTTTGCACAGACGACCTGCTCCTACGTCCTGCCCCGGAGCTGCTGTTGCTCCCTATTCCCAAGAACTCTGGCTCTTTCAGTGGAGAATGGTATTGAAATCCCAAGATATGGCTCTAGATGTGTTCGCTCCAACGAGCTCTGTGGTTATTTTTGCAGCGTATTCTTTTCAGTAACTTCATAGGTTTCTGACCTAATTGTCTTCAGTGAGAGTCTACAAGTCACCACTGCAACAGGAATTCCTTCTTTTTTTTTTTTTTTTGTATTTCTTTATCCATTTATAAGAACAATGAGAGTTTTTGGTTTTTTTAAACTTTTAAAAAATTAATTTGTTTTGGGGGATTTATTGACAGTACAAAGAATTATGTTACACTGATGGCATTTGTTAAGGTCCTTTTTTTTTTTTTTTTTTTTTTTTGGAGGTTTTGGCTGGGGCTGGGCTTGCACCTGCCACCTCCAGCATATGGGGCCAGCGCCCCACTCCTTTGAGCCACAGGCACCACCCTTGTTAGAGTCCCTTTTATAATTGTGTCAGACACCCAAGAGGGGTCCATTATCTCCTACTCTCCTGCTGTCTCCCCACTTTCTCATTCCCCTATCTCCCTTTTATCCCTAAATGCCCACCAACCCAGGAATGGATTAACAAGCTGTGGTGTATGTATACCATGGAATTCAGCCTTTATAAAAGATGGAGACTTAACATCTTTTATATTAACCTGGATGGAGGTGGAGTGCATTCTTAATAAAGTATCACAAGAATGGAGAAGCAATAATCCAATCTACTCAATTCTAATATCAAGGCAGTAGAAGGGATAATACAGGATGGAGGGTAAGGGAAAGAGGGAGCCAGGAGAGGAGAGGAGAAAGTTGGATGGGAGTCATGGTGTATGGCATACCTCTTGGCAGCAGGACACATTTATAAGAGGGACTTTAACAATTGCAAGGAGTATAACCTAATTCTTTGTACCCTCAATGAATCCCAAACAATTCCAAAATTAAAAAAAAAGAAGAAAGAAAAGAAAAAGAAAAACCACAAAAAGGCAAAAATGTAAGTTGTTTTAAGAGTTTAAAGATGCCTTCTATACGTTATCACTTACATTAGTCTACTAACACAAACCGATACAACAGATCAACCCTAAAATCTTAGCACAACAAAGATGTATTTTTTGTTTACATCACAGTCCACAGGACTAGGGCAGCCCTCCTTCATCTCATAAGGACACCATTGGGAACACAGAAATAGTGCACATCACTCATGCCCACATTCTATTGGACAGACTCAATCACATAGCCCCAGCTTCACTGTAAGGCACATTAGGAAATGGAATCTTCCCACATGTTCACAAGGAGGAAAGTCTGGTGAATGCAACATTCTGTCTGCCACATCTCCTTTTATTTGTTATATCCAATACCCCCAACCAGGCAGAGAGACGCCCTAGCATCAGGACCCAAGTTGGATGCTGGGTCCTAGGAGTCGGGAGAGGCTACCAGATCAGGAGTCAACAACAGAGGAAAAAGCTAATGAGGGTGTCCTGGGAGGCAACATCTGGAGTAAAACTAATACTGGTTCACCGATCTAAAGAAGTCAGAGAGGGAAGAGAAACCAAGTACAAGTTTATAAAATGGATCTATAGGAAACAAACCCGACAAGAACAATTAGAGGTTAAAAGACAGAGCCTGGTGGAATCCTTCAGCTATGAAAATAGAGCCATAGACACTTTTTTATAGAGCACTAAGAGTGTCTGCATGGGCAGAAGATCAGGGATACTCATCATATCTGTTTGACATAGGCAAGGCAGGTATTACATGGGCCACTACAAAAGTTTTGAGACAGACTATGTTATGGTCCATTATTCTATTTCCAAGAAACACAGTTAACAATGTCTTTTCTGATTCACTCATGTAAGTTTCAACCTGCTGGACTTGTGGGTGTTGCTGGGAGGACTTCATTGGTTTCCATCTGCACAGATTTTTTATTTCTTGATTTTTGTGTATCTTAAAACTTTTGTAATGATCCACATTATTAACCCTTTTTTCACAGGTAAGGTTCAGAAAGGTGAGGTGATTTGCCCAAGGTCACACAGCTAGATGTAGAAATAAGATGGGACCTAAGCCTTCTGACATCCGATTCACATTTCAGGGGTTAGACTGTTAATCTTACACAGCTCTTTACACATCCATGTGCCTGTTGATAAACAAAAGGATAACTAATTCAAGATGGTCCAGTTTCTGCTAAGCAACGAAATGCACTCATAATCTATAACTTCTCCTAATAATTGTGTTCCCTCTGTGTTCACTTGAAATAGCATGTAAGCCTTCACTGTCCCAAGTCCTGGGAACTCCTATGTTCTCATAGCCATTATACAACTCCTCTTTTCCCATTTTTCCCAGTGTGTTGCAATGGATTCACCTACTTATGTGACTATGAGGGCAGAGACTATACCTTTCGAAACTCACTGATATACCCAAGACCTACCTAGCACAGGACCTGGCACACAGCAGGGGCTCAATTAACCTTTATTAAATGAATGAATGTATGGATGATCAAACAGCACCTCTCACGTTGTTCTAGGATGTCTAGCTGTACTAAAGGTATTCAACTCTCCCTTTAGAATTTTTCTTTCTTTTTTTTGCAATTTTGGCTGAGACTGGGCTTGAACCCATGACCCCTGGTATATGGGACCAGCGTCCTACTCCTTGAGCCACAGGCATCACCTTAGAATTGTTTTTTTATTCTCCAGGAGGGTAGGCACTCTGTCTGCCAGAATCTCCCAGTATCATCCTCACTGCCCAGACTCTGGGGCACAATAGACACACAATATATATATTCATGGAATCCACAACTGAGAGAAAAATCACTATAGCTGTACTAGTTTTGTACCAATTCTATAGCTAAATTCTATAGAATAAGTTTTTCAAAAATCAAGCCTATTCACATCACCTTACTTCTTTAACCTTTTTAATAATAACTCCTCGAAGCCTTTGATGTCCAGACAAAGCCCCTTGAACTCGCCTACAAAGCCCTGCCTGGAGCACTGACTAAAAAGGGGCAAAACAGGATAGACCAGTATTAGGGGTTCACAACCTTTTGAGATTCTGAGGAAAGCCATGCCCCTCTCTTCAGAAAGAAAAGTCCTGTATTTATGAGCATGTACTTTAGCATGCAGTTTTACAAGGTTGATGAATCCTCTAATGTCTAATCCTCAACCTCCTGGGACAAGTAAGCCCAGGTGAGAGGCATTTCAGTGGCCCACCTCACGTGCCCTCTGAGCAGAGAGAGAAGTCAGCTCTGCTAAGGGTTCCTCTGAAGCGCCTTCATATGAGGAAGCCCACCCCTGCTGGAGCACCAGCTCTCTGTTAGTTAGCAATTCAGAGTGACTTCTCAGAGCAATCCCTCTGTCTCCCACGATACTTGTCTGACAACCCCTTAATCTTGGCAAGAGCTGCATTAAACCAACCTGTCATCATCCCCGCCAAGCACAGTGGCAGCTCACAGAGAGACACACACGCTCACTGAGAACCAGACTTGTAAACCCGTTAGAAGAAATTACAATTTGGGGGGGTCCGTTGCTCCACAACCAGTGCTCAGGAGCAGACAGACAGGGCAGGTACTGGACCAAATTCAGGCTGGAGATGAGTTGCTTCTATCCTACAGGCTGTCAGGAGTTCTCAAAGGGAATGTTTAAACAATCGCTATTCTCAAAACCCAGGTCCCTTCCCTATTGGATTAAAACAAAGGAATGGAGCCATAATATGAAAAAGTGTCAGGGGAAATTTGCTGAAAATTAGATTCATTCTGACACATTCAAAAAGCCCTGTTGTTACTTCAGTTCTGGAGAAGCTGTTTTCATCCGTTACTTTTATGACTTATGAAATTCTGTTCCTTTTTTAAAAGAAAAAGCAAAACTGTATCTACCTGACACCCCAAAATATTTTGGAAGCTTAAAGAAAAAATAAAAACAATAACAATTTAAAAAGACACAATTGATCAAACGGTATGTATGATCAAATCCTTCTTTAGGGATAGATAACCCTTTTACAAGCCTTATAGTTTATCAGATTTTCATTATTATTATTATTAGTTATAAACTGCCTTTTAAAAATTATTTACCATGTGCTAAACATTTTCAAATCCTCAAATATCTATTGAGAATCAACTATGTTAGACTGATTCTAAAATTGGCCCTGATTCTTCACTCTTCCACTTTGGGCAAGGTGACCTGTTCTGCCCCTTGACTCTGGGTTTGACCAGGTGACTTGCTCTGGCCAGTGGATGTTAGCAGATGTGAAGCAAGCAGAGGCTTGAAAAAGCATTTGTGCATTTCCATTTGCATCCTGGCATCTCTCCATAACCATGTGACTCTGCCCGGGCTAGTCCTCTGCAGGGTAGGAGACATGTGGAGCAGAACCAAGGTACCCCAGGCACTCTGGACAACATCAGTTGACTCAGACCCCCATGAGCAAGCCCATACAAGATCTGCTCACCTATCTAGCCAACATCCAAATGACTCTTGACATCTAAGCAATAAACTTACATTTTATTGCTAATTACCAAATGCCATTAAAGTTTTGTGGGTGATTACTGTGCACCCTTATGGCACTAGATAACTGATACACCCACTATGTGCCAAGAACTGTCCTAAAATAGAGGAGAGATAGCAGTAAGCAAAATGGACAAGGCTCTTTTCTCTTACATTTCAGACTGTTACCTAATGCAAAATTTATTACGACATTATAATGTAAGCTAAATTCCCATTTACACCCAAGGAAAGTGAGGTATAGAATAGTTGTTTTACTTGCCCAAGGCATCACATCCGGCAAATGGAGCTGAGATTCCACCTCAGGCTGTGTAATAATGGTAGGTAAGTCACTTATCTCTGGTTAGCCATGAATTCTGCATCTGAAAGATAAGAATAATAATAATGCAAACCACACAGATTATTGTGAGGAATAAATGAGATCGTGCATGGAAGCACTTATAAAATAGCTTTGCACATGGAGAAACTGAGAAAGTTTTGCTATGGACAGTACTATTTCTGTTACTACTTTTATTGTGGACTGCTGTGATGCTGTCTGAACCTTGAGCCTGGCTACTTAACCAGTTCTTTAGCTCTGGTCTGGTTTGGTGTCCTTTCTACCTGACCCATGATTAATACGGCTAGTAAATCATTGCTTCTTTTCAATGGGAAAACAAGAAGCTTAGGAAATGTTTAGGTCAACTTTAAGAATCTTTATTCCTCTGAACCTAGTGGGAGTACAGCCTATGTCTGGTGGATTCACTACTGAGGGGTTATTACATTCTTGGGCTAGAAACAGACATGTCTAAAGGAAGAATAAGCTATATAATTTGCAGGGCCTAGTGTAAAATGAAATACTGGATTCCTTGCTCAGCTATTATAAAGAATTTCAAAACGTTTAACATCAGAGCATTGAATAGAACACGGAGCCTTTCTAATTCAGTACCCTCTTCATGGAAGTGTTCTGTAGACTAAATGAGAGAGGCATTTTCAGCTTAAAGCAGTGTCTGACAGAGAGTAACTACTCAACAATAGCTGTGTAAGCCATCATTGTTATTATTACAGGTTTATTGAAGAAAGAAGGGAACCTCAGATGATATGAGACCCTTTAACATTTTTGAAATGCTTGGACAGTCATTTTCTCACGTGGTTTCCATTAACAGCTCTAAGAAGCAGAAAGGGCAGAGGCTTCTGGGTCCCATGGCTAAAGAGTGGCTTTCCAGCAGCTCCCTACCAGGTAGGGAGCTATAAATTCCCAAAGCCTGCCTAGAATCTGGGATGCCTCAGCCCTGTAGTCTTTCCACTAAATTCTCCTGGCTCCAGCTAGAACTGCCATGTGGACAAATTTACTTATTTGGTATAGTTGGGACCTAACTATCAAGAAGATATTCACCCTTCTGAGTCACTTACTGCCCCGTAACTTGCATTATAACCATGTCTTCTGAGCAAATGACAGGCCATTAGAGAAGGGAGGACAGTCCAATGGGTGACTAGCACTGGCCCTGGAGCAGGCCCAGAAAGTCTAAATCTGGCTCTGCCATTTAATAGCTTGGGCAAGCACTTACCCCAGATTATCTCAACTTGGGCCATATTAATACTATGCAACCTCTGTGAGTTGACCACCCAGGAGACTGTAACAAACTGCTCAACATACAGATGTGGTTAACATAAGGAAGTAGGCCTACTGTACTGATACGTACATGTGGTGTATGTCTGATCTATGAAAATTAAGTCAATTAAATGAGGTGGTCAATGGTGGAGGTTCTACCATATTTGGTGCTGATTCATTCTTTGTTGTGGAAGGATATCTTGTGAATTGTGCGGTGTTTAGCAGTAAACCTGGACTCTACCCACTAGAGCCAGTAATTCTACCCCCTCCGGCTATGATAACAGAAATGTCACCAGATTTTGCCAACTGTCCCTTGGGAAAGGGGAGAGGAGGTAGTTTGGCAAACTTGCTCCCAGCTGAGAACCACTGGCTTAAAAACTCTGAGCATCAGTGGCCCCCAACTATAATCTGGAGATAATGATAAAAATCCCTGATCCATCATATCCTAAGGATTGAATGAGATGCATACCGCTGATGTGGCATAAAAGCCAGCACACAGGTAGATGGATAACCCAAATCATGTGCTGTTACCTGCCATAGAAAAGAAATTGCAGGGCCTGCCATAGAAAAGAAATCTCTGCAAGCACTCCAGAAGCTCCTTGACTTTGGAGTTGAAAATTCATTGCAGCAGATACTTGCTGACAATCCATTCCTACAGGTATTTGCCAGGTCCTGGGAATTGGGTTGAATAAGGTTTAGACCCCACCCTTAAGGAGCTCGCTACCTCGAGAGAAGCTCACAGCCCAGACTCCGTTCACACCCTAGCTCTGCCACTTAAACGTGTGACTTAGGGCAAAATTGCTTCACTTTGAGCCTGTTACATCATCCCTAAAATGAAGATCCTCATAAAAATCCCTAAGAGAGGTAGCTCTTAACTGTGGGCGACACCGTCTCCTGACAGCTTTCAAGTCTCCTGATTGCCCATCCTCTTCTCACCAGGCAACCTGCAGCACAGAGAATGAGTCTGTGACACTCCTCAGAGGGAGATGCTACTTCCTTCCCAGTAAACATTTACAGTCAACCAGGAGGGGACAGGGGTCTGAGCTCTTGTGGATTTGGGCTTGTGGTCTTGGCAAAGTCACTTGACTTCTCCGTTCTATCAGTTTATTCATCTATCCAATGGGGTTAACAAAGGGCCTACCTGATAGGGTTCTTGTGAGGGTGAAATGAGATCATTCATGTAAAACACCGCAGAAAGCCCAGCTCAGAGGAAAGCACGCAAGGCCCTGTCTCCATGGCAATGAAGCCCTTGTGAGGGGATAGGAAGATGCTTACCAGGAAGGGAGGAGGAGGCTGTGGCTCTTCATGCTCTCATCCAATAGCCCTTGGGGAGCTGGCACAGGGGACAGCAGGGCACAACCTGCAAACCTTTCAGCTCCGAAATCTCTCCCCTCCAGCCCCTCCCGGGCCAATTGTAGTGGCTTTTTAAGCAGATTAAAATATGTATGTATATATGTATGCGGACAAGAAAGAGGGGAAGTGTAACTTCTAGTCAGAGCCTAAATTTCCTGCCTCCAAAGCCCAGCTGGATAGCAGGAGTTCTAACAGAAAACAGCCGCACAATTAGCTGGAGTTCTGTAGCTGTCTGCGGCAGACTGCTTACGCTGATGTCTCGATAGGTGGTCTCCCAGTTCATCAGTTCATAAATAAGTAATTTGAAATGTGTTCCTGAGGGAAATTTTCCTCCTGCTCTCCCCAACAGACTGTACTCATCAGTTTTCCCATTCTCCAGGTAGCTGCCGTCCTCATTTATAATGGCCAGAGGAACTACGCTGTTCTAATTCCTGCTTCATTACATTGTCTAATGCGAGTTTTCACCAGCCTCACAACTCCACATTTCTTGATGTTGATAAGAGAAAAAAAATCTTTGCATATATTATTTATTAGCACTTTGGAGGTAGCTTTGCTACAGGTTTAAATGGAATATTTTTACATACAAAGCAAGACGGGCAAGTTGAGTTCTGGCCAGAGGTTTGGAAATGTTGATCAGCTCTTCAGTGACACACTTATGTGTGCCGGGCAGGTGCACACGAGCCCCATGTAATCCACACACAGAGCCAAACCCTCCCCACCAATTTTGATGGTTTCAACTCAGTCCCTACCTTTGCCTGATATTTAGACTGGCACATATTTTGTGCACATTTCGATGCCTGGTTCCAACTCTATCTTTTTCCACTCGAGAAAATGCACAACCAGATCAAAAGCACCTGGTGACTTAGGATTCCCAGGGTCCCCCACTGGTGAAGCTAATGGAGTCACTAATTTGCCTGGCCAATAAAACCAATGATTTCTATACTAAAAGCCTTTGAGTAAAGCCTTGGGGGCTTGCTCCAGGGTAATGGAACGGGGCTGGTTTCCTCTCAGCCAATAACCTAATTATTTTTTTAAAGCACTAACTGTACCTTTCATTATAATAATGCACATAATTGATTTTACTGATTATGTCTTTCATGGCATCTATTAGTCACTGAGAACTATATTTACTTCTTTTTGTTATTTTTATGATTATTTAGCTTTGGGATCTCATAATGGGTAATTAATAAAATATGTTAATCTGAGAGTAATTTATCTAATGAGATCTCTAGGAATGTTTTTCTCTCCTGATACAGAATTCCTCAGAAGGCTTTTGTTGTGGGAGGAAACTCTTTCCCGTGAAATCTTGGCACAATCTGAAACCCAAATTCAGGTTGGTTGGTTTGTTTTCCCAGCCTCTGCACAGCCAGAGAATTTCACCAAAAGAATTTAAAAGGGAATGACAGGGATTGCCCAGTTTCAGAGGAAATTATCTTCTTCTCTGGTCTGGTGGCAACAAGGACACCCTCACCCCCAAGGACAGGCATCCAGTTAGGCCATGGATGACGCTGACCTACTGTCCTTTAAGGAAGAGACTGCAGTTTGGAAGGAGAGCAAGATTACTGTGATGCAAGAACAGCAAACCAAAAGGATGCAATGAAGGAAAGAAAGAAGATAAAGGGTTAAAAAAGGATGATGAGTTTTATACTAGAAGTGAGTTCCAGCACACAGACTGCTGTCCCATGGAAGAGGATGAAAATGTAGGCCTGGTCTCCCCCAGTGCAAGAACGGTGCACCTCAATTTGTGGGGGCTGCCAGTGCATGGAGTGCTCACTAGACAGGCCAGGAGTGGTGCTTAAGGCTGAGGATCAATGCAGACAGACCGGGCTCCTGTGCAGCTCTGCACCTGGGACTTTGTGGTCTTGGCCTCGCCATGGTCCCATTTCTTCTCTCCACACCATATTTCCTTTCACTGTAAGATAAGGAGTGGACGATAGTACTTACTCTGTCTGATCTTTGAGAGGATTGAGGGTGGCTGCCTATAATGAAGGAGCACAGAGCTTGTCACATACCAAGTTTTCTCAGCCTCAGCACTGGTAACATTGGGGACAGATCATTCTTTGTTGGGGGTTGGGGAGTTGTACTGTGTACTTTGTTAAGCACCACCTCTGCCTCCAAAAATTGTGCATTGTTTTTGTTTTTAATTATGGCTGATCCAACTGCCTCCCCTGCACAGTCCAAAATTCACGTAGAACTTTTGACTCTCCAGAAACTTAGCTACCAATAACCTACTGTTAACCTAAAGCTTTACTGTTAACACGAAGAGTCAGTTAAGACATATTTTGTATATGCATTGTATACTGTTTTCCTAAAATAAAGCAGGCTAAAGGAAACAAGTGTTATTAAGAAAATCATAAGGAAGAGAAAATATATTTGTTACTCATTAAATGGAAGTAGATCATCATAAAGGTCTTCACCACTGTGTAGCCGAGGAGGAGAAGGAAGAGGAGGGGTTGGTCTTGCTGTCTGTAGAGTGGCAGAGGCAGAAGGAAATCCACATGTAAGTGGACGTGTGGAGGTCAAACCTGTGTTGTTCAAGGGTCAACTGTATCTACATTGGAGGCTGGGGAGGTCACCAACATTTTTTGATATATTCATGTCTCTAAATCTTAATTGAGCCCAGAGGCACATCCACACATTTTTATCCAAATTATGAACTATGAAAATGCATGCCTGCAGACACAAATACCCCTCAGCATGATACATGGAGTGGTGGAAAGGGCTTCACTTTAGAAACTGGGAAACAGGATTCTAACCCTAGCTTTCCACTTACTCCCCATTAGTGTCTGGTACTGATCTCACTTATTCAACTGTTAAAAGATTAAAAAAAATAAAACACAAGACAGTGGAATTGGTATGATTTCCAACATCATTCACTTCAGCATGGAGTCCCTACAAACCCCACCACTTGCCCAAGGTCACCCACAGCTGGTGGCCAACAGAGACAGGACTAGAAGTAATTCCACCTTCTAGTTCAAGGCCTTTTCCACAAAGTTGTGCCAGCACTCAAAATCCGGAGCCCCCTTCCTTCTCTCTCCTCCTGCAGGTCCTCATTGCTATGCAACTCATCCCTCATCCCAGCAGCCCATCCATAGCCCCTCCCCACCCCCACAGCTCACGCTGCAGGTAGTGCAGGGAAAGATAGCATTGGGGAGAGACAGCCAGGCACATTGAAGGGGTTACTTTGCCCGGGGACCCCTTTATCTGAAGTTGTCCTCAAAAGCGGAAATGAGTTGATTTGCATTTTCCCACTGAAGCATGCAGAGTAGCCTAGGAGTGTTTCTCGTTACCAAGTACCGTCTTCTCTGGTTTGCCCTGAGGCCTTCTCTGGGGCTGGAGCAGCTCTGAAAACACCTGTAAGCTGCCCATTTAAATACGTGCTTCAGACAAATCTTTTTGGGGTTTCAAAAGGGAAAGAGGAGTGCATTCCTCCCCAGCATACATTATCCTTCATATGAATGCTGAAGGCAGAAATTAACTCTCTCCAGGCTGGTTTATTTCTAGTCTATTTATCCTTGAAATGCCTGCATTCCATGTTAATGGACTAGCAGTTAGTAACTTTCTTATTCATTCATTCTTTCTTTCTCTCATTCATTCTGCAAGTATTTACTGAGTACCTCACCTGAGCCAAAGCTCTGTGCTGGCCCCATTTACCCAAAAGAGACAACTTTGACAAGGATCCTGCTCTCAAATGGCTCACAATGCAAGCTCTGAAGATAATGGGCCCTCCTGTACCCAAACATACCCAGATGTTGCCTGGAGACTTTGTTGCATCTCCAGAATCAGCACGGACAATTTCATGGCTAGTTTGCATCCCCAGTTCTCCCCCCCCCCCATGACATCTGCATACTCCTCCTGGCCTTCTTTCTCTCTGTCATGAGGCACCAGCACCGCACAACTTTGCTGATTTTGCCAACTTTGTTGAGGAACTCTGGAGAGCAAAGGGAATCACATGCCATGCCACATTATCATCTACCACCTCAGTGGCTCTCCACTGGTTCCCAAAGTCTGGGTGTTCCAAGAGGTCGCCTGCCTCACCATGCACATTTTCCTGTAAGTGTAAACCTGCCCTCACCCCTCCCACCTCACTTTTCTCACAGTGAGCATCCAACAGACCAGTGTCCTTCCCTAGTATCCTGGAATTGGGGGAATAAAATGTTCTGTATTCATTTACTGAAATAACTGTAACATAAGTGCAAAGCAATAGAAGTCGTAAGAGTACGCCTGGCCCCAGGCAGACAATTAATAAATATATTGAAGGAGCTTATTTGTTGAAGAGGGTTAGGACTATGATGAATCAGAGGAGGGAAAGATAGTCCTCCCAAGGCACCAGGTGGCCCATGAGCAGCCCATATCTCGCGTTCCCTGGACCCTTCTAACCCTCCTCTATAGATACCTCATACCCTCATTTCTGCTTCTGAACACCTGCCCAGCTCTTTGTGAAAAACCATGAAATGAAGGAAATTTGAAGGTCTCAACACAGGACTCTAGAGTCATAAAATTCTGAAGGGTCCAAGCAAGAAGACATTTTGGAACTCATCTACCCCTCCCTAAAAGAGAAACAGGCCCTCCCGAGCTTGTGCTGCATGTCAGTGGACCAGAGGCCCTCAACTCCTCTATGGAGGAATCCAGACCATTGGTGTGTTTTATTGGCCCGTAGAATGAGATTTTTTTCCCCTTAGTTTGAATTAATGATCAACATTTTAAAATCAAGAAACTTCACATGATAATCCAGAAAAAGCAACGATCTGCCAACACTGGGCTTGCATCCCTGCCCAGCACCAGTGGGTTGGAGTTGGGTAACTCTGGTCCCCTGCCCCTTCAGTCCCTTTCATCCTGCCCAGCCTGTTTCATCCTGTGCATCACAGTCATGGTCCTGCAGGCCTGTACAGTGCCATGCCTGCTCTATAGCCTGCTTGCTGCTCACTGCCAAGAAAAAAAAAAATTTAGCATGACTAGCCTTAGGCAACTATGTACGGAATAAGATTCTAGAAGGCCCAAGAACTTCAGAAATTTCCCTCCCCACCAAAAACTGGTAATAATAGTAATAAATAGCAGGCAAATAAATGAAAACAAAAGTCTTTCTCATTAGCTACTAATTCCTGGAATCCTGCTGTATCTTGAGGAAGAGTACTGTGTCCCCCACTGTGTTATAGTTGGAAGAGAAGTGATGAAGAAAGAAGAAATGGCCCCCAGCACATACCTTTCTCTGCATTAACATAACGGAGGGTCATTCCAAATGGTAAGAACCTCTCAGATCCTCTGCACACGTGTACACATGTGTGCAACACACATTCCCCCCCTCACTCTCTTTCACTCTCAAAATCAGCTGTATACCCAACATTATCAAAATCTAATTTGATCAGCAAAAAAACAAAACTTTCTCTTTAAAGAAGAATAGAAATCATTCTTATACAATGAAAACACAAAGCAAATATTCCTCTTTGACAAGAGAAACGCGACTCCTCTAGTGAGTCAGAGAGAACATGAACCAAAGGAACAGACTCCAACCGTACAAGTCACTGAGTTCTGTCCGTGTGAATGTGTAGACATCGAGAGGCAGAAAGCAGAGACACACGCAGGAAAAAAGGGAGGAAAGCTGTCACCTGAGCAAGGATCGCTCTATTATGCTGTCAAGGTCACGGTCAGGTAAATACCAAAGTACTACATCCAACATTTTAACACATATTCTTCTTTCTCTTGTTCCCATCATGAGTTCCAGGAAATGGAGTAAACGTGCAATGAAGTCTATTTCTCTTTTAAGTGGCATAGAGTTGGCTTCTGTGTGGACATTGTTTTCTGACATCATTTTAATTAGGAAAGGCTAGAACGTTTCCAGTGGTTCCTCCCCTTCCCTGTGTCCTAAATGAGGGTTTCACAGAGAACTGGCAACCAACACAGTTTTGACAGAGTGAACTTCTTTCTCTCATAAGCATTTCTATAGTCCCCAGATAATACCCCTCATTCCTCCCACATTAACTAACACATACAACTTTCTTCCTCCCACCCTCCCCAGCCCACACTTCTCTCCAAAACGCATAACATAATTGTGAAGGCTAATTATCAAATAATGTTTAAGCCTTTGGGAGCAAGATGAGGGGTTCTAGAAATGTTTTTAAAAGTCCCCAGGCTGCAACAGAAACGTGATTAACTGAAACAGAAATGCCTGTTAGAAAGTTTCAAAACCAAAGTCAGTTTTGGAAATTTTAAAAAATATATATGTATATTATATACATACACATATAAGAACATATACACATATATTAAATGTATTCCTTTTTTAATAGGTCATAGAAATTCTCTGACATTCAAGGTCAAGACCTGTAAAGAGGTAAACGATCTGAAGTTGATTCATCCTTTTCCTGATGCTGGAAGATCCACCGTGGATTTCTCCCCCGAGAGAGGACCCTTCAGCTGGCATTACAAAGAGGGAGGAGAAAGCTGCCTTAAATAAGAGGAAAGGAGAGAGCAAATCTGGGTGATATAATTCTCCTCCCAGCCTGAACACAGGCGGATAGGGCCTGACAGATGTAGTCTTTATCATGGAATAAAACAGGCTCACAGCGGTGCTCTGCACACATGAATGTCACATTTTATGAATTGCCATATTGCCGTGCTACACGCTGCAGTGAGCAGAGCTGGGCTGACCGAGGGGTTGAGAGACAACTCAGCCTCCCTCCTCCTGCCCTCCCTCCACTCCAGGCGCGGGCATTGGTTTTCTGCTGGCATCCTCAGAGAGGAAGAGACAGAGGCTGTGGATGCACCTGTGCGTATGAGCCAAGTCCTCAGCTGTGATGCATGAAGAAGTTAAAAATAGCAGTGTGGCTGGTCAGATTTCAACTGTCCTGGGACCCAGTGTGGTTACCGAGCAGAAGGGGCTGCAGGCTGGGGGGAGGAAGAGGAATTCAGAGAAAGTGTGCATAATAGCAATGCTTGGCCTATCATGCAGAGAGCCGCAAGGCAGAAATAAGGGCTCTTCAGTAGAAAACAAGTCCAGGATGCTGATTGTGTGCCCAGCAAGCCTTCTAATGGGAAAGCTAGCTCATCCGGAACCCTGGGTGAGGAAAGCCAGGAGGGTCCATCTGAGATTCAGTCCATAGATGAGTATTCCATGAAGGTTAGCTCTGGACTCAACACGGTGAAGATGATGGTGCCCACAATCTCCAATAACTTACCCTTTAAATGAAGAGCAAGTCTCACTGGTTGTCTTTGCCTCATGCCTCACTGAGACGTCTTGCCTCATTCATATGACTCAAGCATGAATGGACAACTCTAAGCCCAAGGCAATCAGATGATAAAGGATCTGTTGGGGCTGCTCCTTCCCCCCTCCCCAAGTTATTGGGCTGAGCCTGAGTCAGCTATAGCTGGGACTTATGTCACCTGTTAATTTGCACTCTTTCGTATGGTGGGATGCTCTGTCATCCACATTAGACACAGTTACTTGTAAGGTGTTCCAATATCCTCACAGCCATGGAAATCATGACACATCCCAAACCAATTTTTCTTTTGGTGCCTGAAAGTGGGGCCAGCACATTTATTCTTCCTGTTAAGAAGAAGGCACAAATGTAGACTAGAAAATTCAAACATACTGTTAAGATAAAAAGCTAGTTTTCAACAGAATTGCAGGCTTCCATGGACTATTTTGAGCTTCACACCTGTACCGTTCCCTGGGAATAAATTTACCCCCTCCATTATTAGAGATGCTTTGGTGAAAGAATATATGCGTGTGGTAGGCTAAATAGTGACCCCCAAGGATATCTATGTCCTAATGCTCAGAACCTGTGAATCTTACCTTATATTGTCAAAGGGACTTTGCAGGTGTGGTTAAAAGTTTTGAGATGGGGAGATTATCCCAGGCAAGCTCTACATTTAGTCACAGGCATCTTTATAAGGGGATACAGATGGAGATTTGACTACAGAGAGGAGAAAGTGATACAATGAGGAGGGCAGAAACTCAAATGGCATAGTTGGAAGACAGAAGAATGAGCCACAAGCAAAGAAATCCAGATGGTCACTAGCAGCTAAAAGGGACAAGGACCCAGTTTTATCCCCAGAACCTCAGCAGGAACCCTGCCTACACCTTGATTTTAGCAAGCCTAAAGACACCCATTTGGACCTCTGACCTCCAGAACTGTAAAAGAATAAGCCTGCATTGTTTTCAGCCACTAAATTTGTGGTAATTCATTAGAGCAGCAACAGTAAACTAATATATACTTTAGAAATAAAAGTACAGGTCACTGGGATCAGTAACTTCATGCTATTGTCACAGATGATTTTACTTTGAAGCACAAAGAGGATAGGATGCTTAGGGATAATTATCTTATCTCCTCTTCATTAAAAATTATTCCCTTGAGCCACAAAGCATGCCTTGCTTTTCCTAGATTTGCTTATATCATATCACCATCCCACCTAAAAAGCTATCCTCATTCTCACTACCTTAGGTTTTGTGGCAAAACAAATAAATGAAATCTCTCTGAATTGAGATACTTAACGAAACTTAAGTTTTCTGTTTCTCAGAAGCTTTAGTAATTAGAAAATGCAAAGGAAGGATTTCTAATCCCATAAAAGTAGAAAGTTCTTGCCTCCAATGCCAGTCTTAGATTCTTAGACAGTATAATTCTAAAATGTCTTTTCTTCCTGCTGGCCTGCTATTATACTCTAAATTTATACATTTTATTGGAAACTTTAGTTAGCTTCTCCAGTGATCCTTAATAAAATGAAAATAATATGAGAAACCATTGTCAGTCACTACCTCAAATTATAAACCAGTTTTAAAATAAGCATGTATTTGTCTAGACCTCTGATGGATTATCAGAAAAGACAAATAAGTGGAACTTATGTAAAAAATAGTTAACTGGACTGGGCGGGGTGGCTTACATCTGTAATCCTAACACTCTGGGAGGCTGAGGCAGGTAGATTGCTTGAGCTTAGGAGTGTAAGACCTGAGCAAGAGTGACACCCCATCTCTACTAAAAATAGAAAAATTATCCAGGCATTGTGGCAGGCTCCTGTAGTCCCAGCTACTCAGGAGGCTGAGGCAGGAGGATTGTTTGAGCCCAAGCATTTGAGGTTGCTGTCAGCTGTGACACCAAAGCACTCTAGCATGGGCAACAGAGTGAGCCTCTGTCTCAAAAAAAAAAAAAAAAAAAAAGTAACTGGAAGATAGGCAAAGAGGATCCAATACAGCACTAATAGCAGACTCTGAAAAAGAAGAAAATGAGGGAGCAGAGGACCCTCATGGTTATGGAGAAAATAGCAAAAATGATAGTTCAAAATAGTTTTTCTCATACCAAAAAAAGAAAATTGAACTAAACATTGAAAGAACATACTATGTACCTGAGAATATTAACCCAGAATGACCAAGACCAAGATATAGTGTGAAAAAATTATTGTATTTAAAAAAAAAAAAAGGAAAAAAATTTTTGGACATTTAGACAAAAGGAACATATACCTTATACGAGAAATATTAAATTATCCTCAGATTTTTTGACAGCAAGGCTTTATGCCAGAAAAAATTAGTGTAATATATTAAGATATTCAAAGAGAGAAAAATGTGAACTAAGGATTTTATATCCAGAAAATTGCACACTGTTAATAACATGCAAAGTCTCGGAGAATACTGTTCCCATGAGCCCTTCCTAAGGAATCTACTAAAGAACAAGTTTCAGAGAGGTATTGCTGGTGAATATTAAATATATGGTTTCTTTTAGATTAGAAAACTGAAGGTTAAAAGGAAGGGACTCTAGCATATAATGGCTATATATTATTTAAAATGCAAATGTAGTATAACTATGAAAATAGGGAGTTAATAGCATAAGCAAAAATGTTTTATCTGCTTTCAGTAATAATAATGCCTGATCTAGAACTAGAATATTATCCTGAGAATGTTGTGTATATAAAGTAGGAAAAAAGGAAACGCTAATTATGGAATATTCTGATTCTGTCATGCCCTACATCTTTAAGAACTGTGCTTTTTAAAGATTTTGAGGTGAAAGAAAGGAACTACTGAGGTGACATAGAGACAATGTTAAGTAAACACCTGCATATCAACATCTGCATTGGAAAGATCTGTCTGAATTCCTGATGTATTTGTGTATTCCAGTTCTTTCCACTAAGGAGATTTAGAAGCAGAAGCCACCAATTGCAATGAGCTTCTCTACATCAGATTTTATCTTCAAAATAACTAAAGACATCTTCCAATGAACTAAATAAGGATTTCTTGGACAAATGGCTGTTTCCAGGTCTAAGGCAGGAAATATTCATGATGAGCTTAGAACATGTGGATGTGAAGTTAGGAGGAAGCTGTCAAACACTGCCAGGCTCAGGTCAGAAGGAATCAGGAAGTGTGTTGAAGAAGTGTCCACTACCCAAAGATTTGAGCTTTGAAACTCTTAAAATGTATATAAATCCAAGAGTTCATATGACATTAAACAAAAAGACTGGTCACCTTCTGAAGAGACAATGATCCAATTTGTCATCTGGGAACTAGGTAAATAAAAGAAACTAATCAAGCATTTTCCCTATGTGTCCTATGAGTACTGGGTAGCAAAATAGTAGATGAAAGGAGGAATTTCTTTAACTATCTCAGATAATAAATGAAATATACAATTAAAATTTTACTGTTTTTCGATCCTTCGATGAATTAATGAGTGTAGATGTTGAGCATCTACCTCAACTAATAATAGAAAAGAACACAAACCAAACATTATATGCCTCCTAAAGAAAGTTGCAGGGCCTAATATCACTTATAACCTCATTTAAGAAATTGTGATTCTGGCCAGGCATGGTGGCTCACGCCTGTAATCCTAACACTCTGGGAGGCCAAGGCAGGTGGATTGCATGAGCCCACGGGTTCGAGACCAGCCTGAGCCAGAGTGAACCCTGTCTGTACTAAAAATAAAACAGGCAAGAGGATCACTTGAGCCCAAGAGTTGGAGGTTGCTGTGAGCTATGATGTCACCATGGCACTCTATCCAGGGCAACAGCTTGAGACTCTGTCGAAAGAAAGAAAAGAAAGAAAAGAAAGAAGAAAGAAAGAGAGAGAGAGAGAGAGAGAGAGAGAGAGAAAGAGAGAAAGGGAGAAAGGGAGGGAGGGAGGGAGGAGGGAGGAGGGAGGGAGGGAGGGACGGAGGAGGGAGGAGGGAGGGAGGGAGGGAGGAAGGAAGGAAGAAGGAAGGAAATGATTCAGCTTCCAATTTGCAAGAAATGCAGAAAAAGGTGTTGAAATGGACCATGAACCAGTAGGAAAAATTCAGACTGCAGGGAACTTGACAAGTCAAACAACCCAGGATTGTTAACAGATAAATGACAAGAAAAAGGAGGTGGAGGGGGAAACCATAGACTAAAGGAAACCTAAAAGTCATGCCAAGTTAAAAAAAGTCTGTGCATGTATATAGTCACGTATATATATCATATATGTATGTATGTGTGTATATATATATAAGTATATATTTACCTGACAATTAAATTCACAAACTCATCCTATAAAAGTGCTACATACCTCATTGCTCAATGTCACTACGGCCACTTTTGAAATGCTCCCCTTTGAAAAGTGCACTGATGCTAGCACCTACCTTCAAAGTAATTATGGAACTCTTTTTCTGGAATGACCATCAGAGCTGTTGTCATCATATGTGGTGTGACAATTAAGTTTGTGAACTTGCCACCATGCACTTACATTGGCAGAACTGTACAAACAACTTGGTAAGGGTTTATAACCTTGCTATATAGGTGTCTCACAGCTGTGTTCATGTCAACAAATGGCAATGTCTTGCTGAATGGCATTTATTATTGTTGTTGCATGTTTTTCATGTGGTGGATATACAGGCAAGATTAAACTCTAAGATTTAAGGATGCACACTTGAGTAATAAAACCATAAATGAATGCAAGGAAGTGATTACCATAAAAGTCAGGAGAGTGGTTGCTTTGAAAGGAAGGAAGGTGTTGTGTTAGGTCATGTGGAAGTGGTTATATGGGTAGCCAGTAACTCTATTTCTTTATTTGGGTGGTAGTTAGAACAGTATTCACTGTGTAACAATCCACTAAGCTAAACATTTGTTTGGTTTGGTTTTCTCTGTGTTCAATTTTATAATAAAAAATTAAATTAGAAAAGGAGTTAAATGCAGTGATTACCCACTTGTTCTTAACCTTCACTTTAACTATTTGGTCATGTTGAATAAGAAGCCCTCCCCAAAACAAAAGCTAAGTCTCCTTTGATTCCCGAAAGCAGTAGAACATAGTAACTAGTGCTTTGTTATGACCACAGGGCAGAGTAGAAGCTCATTAAACTACTGGTAAAGGAATCTATGAATTAGTTGATAGATAATGCAAATACTCTGTAACCTAAGTCATTCTACAAACTTCGACTAGACACCTTTCCTGGCTAGAAAATTCCTCCTTGAACCAGCATCAACCAACTTTTCCAATCCTAACAAAGGCTACTTTCTCAAACACTCTACTCCAGCTAAAGAGGTCTACTTTTAGATTTCTATTTCCTATCATTTCTTCATTCTCTTATCCCGTGTGCCTTCTCTGGAAAATGTTGCCTTTCTTTCTACTCATCCTTTAAGGCCTGGCCTTATTCTCATTTCTGCTGTAAAGTCAGTCTTTATTATTAGGTCCCATCATGCTTTTTCTTTCTTTTGGCCTTCAACAATGCCTATTATCACATTTTTTCTTCTTTTATTTTATTTTATTAATTATTTATTTATTTTTAAAATATTTTTATATACTTTTTGTTTTTATTTGGATTTATTTTTATATTTTTTATTGTTTAGGATTCATTGAGGGTACAAAGAATTAAGTTACACTGACTGCATTTGTTAAAGTCCATCTTATAATTGTGTCCCATCCCCAAGAGGTATGCCATACATTGTGACCCCCACACCGTCCCTTCTCCCTACTCCTTTATCCCCTTACCTCCCACCTCGTATTAGCTCATCTACTGCCTTCATATTACAATTGAGTACATTGGATTCTTGCTTTCCAATGTGATGCTTTGCTAAGAAGAATGTGTTCCACCTCCATCCAGGTTAATACAAAAGATGTTAAGTCTCCATCTTTTTTGGTGGCTGAATAGTATTCCATGGTATATATATATATATCACAGCTTGTTAATCCATTCCTGGGTTGGTGGGTATTTAAGCTGTTTCCATATTTTGACAATTGTCAATTGAACTGCAATAAACACTCTAGCGCAAATGTCCTTATGATAAGGGGATCTTTTTTTCTTCTGGGTAGATGCCTAGTAATGGGATTGCAGGATCAAATGAGAGGTCTGATTTGAATTCTTTGAGGATTCTCCATACTTCCTTCCAAAAAGGTTGTATTAGTTTGCAGTCCCACCAGCAGTGTAAAAGTGTTCCCTTCTCTCTGCATCCATGCCAGTAGCTGCAGCGTTAAGACTTTGTGATGTGGGCCATTCTCACTGGAGTTAAGTGATATCTCAGGGCCGTTTTGATTTGCATTTCTCTGATGATTAGGGATGATGATGAGTATTTTTTTCATGTGTTTGTTAGCCATTATTGCCTAGTGATATATGGGATTGTTGAGTCTTTTTTTTTTGTTGATTCACTTGATTGAGTTCACTACAGATCCTAGTTATCAAAATTTTATCTGATTTACAATATGCAAATATATTTTCCCATTCTGAAGGTTGTCTGTTTGCTTTGGTTGTTGTTTCCTTAGCTGTACAGAAGCGTTTCAGTTTAAGTC
The DNA here is from genome assembly GCA_963574575.1 of Galagoides demidoff. Classification (NCBI taxonomy): domain Eukaryota; kingdom Metazoa; phylum Chordata; class Mammalia; order Primates; family Galagidae; genus Galagoides; species Galagoides demidoff. Next base: position 57,104 of record CAUYQV010132341.1, read on the forward strand.
CCATTTGTTTTTTTTGTTGTTGTTGTTGTTGTTGCAATTGCTACAGAAGTCTTCTTCATAAAATCTTGCCCCAAGTCGATATCTTCAAGTGTTTTCTCCACACTTTCTTCAAAGATTTTCATTGTTTCATGCCTTAGATTTAAGTCTTTTATCCATCTTGAATTAATTTTTGTAAATGGTGAGAGGTGCAAGTCCAGTTTCAGTCTTTTACATGTGGTTATCCAGTTCTTCCAATACCATTTATTGAATAGGGATCCTTTTTCCCAGTGTATGTTCTTATTTGGTTTATCAAAGATCCGGTGGCTATAAGATGTTAGTTTCATTTCATGGTTTTCTATTTTGTTCCAAATGTCAATGTCTCTATTTCTGTGCCAATACCATGCAGCTTTGATCACTATAGACTTGTAGTATAGCTGAAAGTCTGGTAGGGTGATACCCCCTACTTTGTTTTTATTACTAGGAATTGCTTTGACTATTCGGGGTTTCTTCTGGTTCCATAAAAAAATGAAGAACTATTTTTCCAAAATCTTGAAAGTATGATGATGACATTTTAATGGGTATTGCTTTGAATCTATAGTTCACTTTGGGTGGTGTAGACATTTTTACAATGTTGATTCTTCTCAGCTGTTAGTGTGGCATGTTCTTCCATTTGTTAATATCTTCTGCTATTTCTTTTCTTAGGGTTTCCTAACTTTCTTTGTAGAGACTCTTCACTTCTTTTGTTGGGTATATTTCTAACTACTTCATTTTTTTTTGAAACTACTGGAAAAGGAAATTATGTTCTTAATTAGCTTCTCATCTTGGCTGTTATTGGCATATACAAAGGCAACTAATTTGTGGACATTAATTTCATATCCTGAGACTTTGCTTTATTTTTTAATCACTTCCAGGAGTCCTGTTGTTGAGTCTTTGGGGTTCTCTAGGTATAAGATCCTATCATCAGCAAAAAGCAAGAATTTGACCTCCTCTTTCCCCTTTGGATGCCCTTTATTTCCTTCTCTTGCCTGATTATATTAGCTAGAACGTCCAGCCCTATGTTGAATAGTAGTGGCAATAGAGGACTACCTTGTCTGATTCCAGTTCTAAGTTTTACTCCATTCTGTATAATATTAGAAGTGGGTTTGTCATAGATGGCTTCGATCAGATTCAGAAATGTGCCACATATACCTATATTCCTAGGTGTTCTAATTAGAAAAGGATTCTGAATTTTGTTAAATTTTATTTTATTTTTATTTGTATTGAATTTATTTACGTACCCATAAAGGTCTGGTTCATAAACCTAGGAGCATTTATGTTGCCTACTTAAATATTTAAAATTGAAATGTCTCATTGTTATATTAGTCCTTGAACCAGTATAAAGTGTTCATCTTTGTCTTTCTTAAATTCAGTTGCTTTAAATCTGCTTGTATCTGAAAATAGGATTCAAACCCCTCCTTTCTTCTGATTTCCATTTGCTTGAAATATTGTTTTCCATCCCTTAACCTGGAGTCTTTATTTGTCCTTCAAGGCTAGATGTGTCTCTTGAAGACAGCATATGGGCTCGGCGCCTGTGGCTCAAGTGGCTAAGGCGCCAGCCACATACATCTAAGGTGGTGGGTTCGAATCCAGCCCGGGCCCACCAAACAACAATGACGGCTGCAACCAAAAAAATAGCTGGGCATTGTGGTGGGCGCCTGTGGTCCCAGCTACTTGGGAGGCTGCAGCAGGAGACTCACTTGAGCCTAGGAGTTGGAGGTTGCTGTGAGCTGGGATGAGGCTCTGTCTAAAAAAAAAAAAAAAAAAAAAAAAAGACAGAAAATGTATGGCTTGTATTTTTTTTTCTAATCACCCAGCCTGTGCTTATTCAGTGGTGAATTCAGTCATTTGACATTTATCGAGAGTATTGACCAG
>CAUYQV010132342.1:0-13058 GCA_963574575.1 Galagoides demidoff
GCCTGTGGTCCCAGCTACTTGGGAGGCAGAGGCAGGAGACTTGCTTGAGCCCAGGAGTTGGAGGTTGCTATGAGCTGTGATGCCATGGCACTCTACCCAGGGGGATAGCTTGAGGCTCCGTCTCAAAAAAAAAAAAAAACATTGTTCTGGGTGCATCTGTAAAGGTGTTTCCAGATTGGATGAACATGGAAAATATTAAAGTGATTAAAACTGTTTCTCTGGGCTGGATGCCTATAGCTCAGTAGTTAGGGCACTGACCATACACACAGGGGCTAGTGGGTTTGAACCCGGCCTGGGCCTGCTAAACAAACAAATAGCTGGGAATTGTGGCAGGTGCCTGTAGTCCCAGCTACTTAGGAGGCTGAGGCAAGAAAATTGCTTGAGTCCAAGAGTTTCAGGTTGCTTTGAGCTATGACGCTACAGAACTCTACAGAGGGTAACAAAGTGAGATTCAGCCTCAATAAAATAATAATAATAATAAAACTATTTCTCTCTCAAATGTGGATAGCCCTTGGCCTATCAGTTGAAAGCCTACAAGCCTACTGCTTGAATTGGCAAATTGATCTTTTCTAAACTTTAGGCTTAGACTGAAATGACTCTTCTTGGGTCCCAAGCCTGCTGGCTTTGGAAACTAGAATCTATATGACTCTCTGTTTTGATTCTCAGGCCATTGGAGCCAGACCAGGACTGCACCATCAGCCCTCTGAGTCTTTAGCTTGTCATTGGAAGATCTTTGGACTTCTCAGCCTCCATAATTGTGTCAGCTAAGTCCTTATATTAAGTTCCTATGAATATTCTCAAGAGAGAGATAGGACGATTATAAAATGCTACATCAAAAAAGCCCAAGTGATTGATGTGTGCAAAACAAGTTAAGGGTATAACCTATCAAGGAAAATGGAAACTGAAAAGAGACCACGGTTTGCATTACTATACACTTGCACGTGACCTTGAAGGCTGTTCATCACTTGTTAAGGAGTCCGGGTGGAAGGCAGACCTTGGAAGGATGAAGAATACAAGTGTAAAGTAGAAGCCAGAGTCATGAGGGTAGAAAAATTCTCTCTCCAATGTTTGTTGGTTAGAAAGGTGCATCAGTAAGTCCATTCTCTACAGAAATGGTATGAGCAAAGGAAAATTTCTGGGGGGTTTTCTATTTATAAATAGGAGAGAGCTAGGCCTGGGTAGATGCAGAGTAAAAGAGATTAATGGGGAGAGAAAAACTAAAGATGCAACTGACAAAACAATTATTGAAGAAGTGTTCAGAAATAACAGAAATATTAGGATGTGAAGCTGAGGTTATGCAGGTAGTCTAGAGAGAAAAATAGAACTATTTTTTCAATAGGAATTCACTTCCTGTGTACATTTTAAGATTAACCTTGCCAGTCCATCTCTGACATGTAAATTTCTCTACCTTCTTTGTTCATCAAAAGAGATACAGACACCTAATTTTGTTGTTGTTACAACGATGCTAGGAAATTGTGCCTTACCATTCACATTTCTGGAGGACAAGGAAGAGTTCATTGCCACTCTAATTACAATTCAGAACAACTCTGTACATTTTTGAAACTGAATTGAAGAACATTTCAGCTGGAATGGACCTTGCAGGAGAATGTTGAATTCTTTATTCCTTATTTAAATTAAGGTTTTAAAAGAGGTCAGACACGATACATATAAGCACAGGAATGCTAATTAGAAAACCACCACAGAGGAAAGAATTTTGTTCTCTTCCACATGTACTTCAGAAATAGTTTACATAAGGCATGTAGTTCAAGGAGACTTTTTCTAAGTCCACACAAATTAGGCTTATTGGCAACAAAAATCTCTATTACAGGTGCTTGACTGAACTGATCTGGACAGAACAAAATATAATTTGGATTCTTCAGGACGCAGTAAAATCATAACATCTTAGAACATTATTTCCCTTTTTATCTTGAATGACACGAGTTTGTTATCCATACCCAATTCAACAGGCACTTTTCTTTATACCAATTTGTGTTCCATCTTCTTGGTTTAGTTTTGAGTTAATGGCTTAAAGACATAACACAGTTTCCCATAAGCCATGAAGGCCAAAATACTCTGTGAGTCACACACTTAGGGTCTTGAGGACAAAGCAGACACTATATTTCAGTTTCTCTGAGATTTCTTCAAAAACAAACCAAGAGACTCAAATACCACATGAGTTCACTCACGTGTGGAATCTAAAAAAGCTGGTCTTATGGAAGCAAAGAGTAGAATGGTGGTAGTGAGGGTCTGGAGAGAGACTGGCAAAAGGCTGCAGAATTTCAGTCAGGTAGGAGACTTATGTCCAACAGATGGATGGCCAGGCATGGTAACTAGACTTAACAATGTATCATATTCTTAAAAGCGTTCTCACCACAAAATTGATAACCATGTGAGCTAATGCATATGTTAATTAGCTAGTCATTCTACAATGTATGCCTAAGATATAACATTTTATCTGCCAGTTTACAAAAAGTAAAAAAAATAAAAATTTTTTAAAAAGCAAAGTGACCTGTCCATGACCATTTTTTAATTTCAAATTTCATTTTTATTCTTATGTTATGCTGCTTATAATCACACTCTGTACAGCTAAGAAATATGCCATGCTCAGGCAGAATAAAACTGAGGTAGTTACTGATAGTATACCCTCCTTCAAAATAGGTATTACGGACTTAATGTGCATAAAACTGCTAGCTCATACCAAATATCAATAGATTAAAGGGGAGAATAATTACACTGACTATAATATATATGTGTGTGTATAGAAAGCAGAAGAAACATTTAAAAGAAATAGGAAATTGCCAGTCTATAAAGAAACCAAATTAGGCAACTGTACTCAAAAATAAAGGCTCTTATTCCATTTCCATTTCCAGATTGTTTTTAAAGTGGAAATGCATTTTAATGATTTATTTTCAAACAAAAGTGACACCAAAATGATGATTTAGGGATTTATAATAAAAATAATACCGGTGGGAAATGATCTCACAATATTTTTATAAGATATCCTATACAACAGAATTAACATTATCAGGAAAATGGAAAGTGTTTGTTTTTTTTTCCTGTTTTTTACCAACAAGAAACCCATGGGAATGATGATTAGGATGATGTTACCGTATGTATCAGAGCAAGCATATAAATTACTATGCTGTTAAACAAGATTTTATCTACTCTGTCCCTTTTCAAAAGACTTCTAAATATTGGAATGATAAGATTTTAAAGGACTTTTTAAAAATCCTGGCAACCCACAAGAATGCACGTAGAGAATACAGTCCTAGTGAAAGAAGACAAATTAGACAGGTCACATCGGTCTTGACCTAAATTCAACAGCAGGTCTGATATTCTGAATTTGTCTGTGAAAAATATATTCACAATGGCTTGAAAAAGCTATGGGGCACAGTGATTTATAATAGTAGTTCTGGAAAAATAAAAACTCAGTGTTTTTACAGTTGAACAATATTGGGCTTGGACAACAGGGAACCTAAAACTCATTCAGATTCAGCAATGTTTCAAAAACACATCACTAAGACCTCTTAACAATCAACCCAGGACCTAACTGGCAGCCAGAACCAAAATCTCAAGTAAAGATGCATGCTGACCAGGATCTGCGTGTGTAAAATCTCAGGTGTGGGGGGTGCGTACTCCTACAAGCTATGTCCCACCTACAGACGGAGAATTACAGCAATCCAAGTTGGATATCATAAAAACACAATGAAAATTTGACTGCTTATCTGTGACATTACACTCTTAACTCACTCTACCTCTAACCAAGGGATTTCTACGCGGATTTTTCCCAATAGACTGAATGTAATTCAGGAAGAACAGCCATCAATTAATGTTTACACCTCGAGCTCAGATAAGAGAATGGCTATCATTTTAGTCTTGCAATAGTAAGAGATGAAAATTTGCAGGCGCTGAGCTCTCAGGGGCTTTAGTATGCATCTTTTTTATATTATCTGATTTATATTTCAGACTGTCTAAGGCCTCCAGAGCTAGACCTCCAGTATTACAGGAGATTGAAGGGAGTTCTTCCACCACTAATAGTGAAAAATATTCTCTGATAGTGAGGTTAAGTTCAAAATTTCATTTTATCCTTATTTTTGGCCTTGGACCATGATACCTATTGCTTCCTGAAACACACAGATGCAGACATAGCCACATCAACACAAAAATGATAGAAAGACAACATGGAACTTCTGTTCCTTGCCCAGAAAGGGTTGCAAACAGAAGTTATTAGCAACAAAACTGGATAAGGAGCAAGCCAGCCTGATAAAAGGCAGTGTGATCCTCCCTGGGAAACTTAATATTGTACAGAATCTTCTAAGTCCTTTCATGGCACAGAAGGATATCAAAGTTCCCAGGCCGGATTCAGCAAATCCAGTTAACACTTCCTTTTAGCCTGAATGCATGGTTTGAATACAATAGATGGTCTTCATGTTATATTGCCTCATCCCACAGTACTTCCGGGATTGACCCAACTATTTAGAAAACGTGTGCTTTCCTCAGGAAAGCAAACAGACTGGCACTTTTTGTTTAGCAATACAGATTTAACTTTTTAAAAATCGATTAAGCATTTCACTCTCTAAACCAGTGGTTCTCAACCTTCCTAATACTGCGACCCTTTTATACAGTTCCTGTGGGTCACGCACGACCCACAGGTTGAGAACCACTGCTCTAAACTACGCTACATAAATAGTATTTTTCTGTCATCTTTTTTTTTCTTTATTAATTGGAAAACCTTGATAATTACCTCATCGCATTAGGAGAAGGTGTATTTCATGAGGTTATGAGCTATCATGGTGATTATCGCCTGGGTCTTGGAGAATCCTATGTACAAAGATTGCTTTATAATAAAGATGAACAATGCATCTATATATTATCTGGATGCATTATCTACCATGAATATACAAAAGTCTTTGCCATGTGTTTTGTTCTTCTTGCCACCTACTCAGAAATCCTCAGATTAAAAATGCATTTTTTTTTCTTTTTGAGACAATCTCATTCTGTTGCCCTGGGTAGAGTGCTGTGGTATCATCGTAGCTCACAGCAACCTCAAACTCTTGGGCTCAAGCGATCCTCTTGCCTCAGTCTCCCAAGTAGCTGAGACTACAGGCACCTGCCACAATGCCAGCTATTTTTAGAGACAGGGTCTCGCTCTTGCTCAGCCTGGTCTTGAACTCCTGAGCTCAGGCAATCCACCCGCCTGGGCCTCTGAGAGTGCAAAACTGTGTTGTCCATGTTTCTAGAACGAAATACACCCAGCTTTTTACAACACAGGCAAAGCAAGGAGCAGTTGTAAGCCATTACCAAATTTCACAGGTGACAACAAACCCATACAGACTATAAAAAATGCAACATTCTTTATATAAAGAAGCTTTTCTTCCACATTACACGGGTGAAGACCTGAACTCCCTGCTTCCCCATTTGCTTTAGCAGAGATGACCTAAAGGTAATGAATGCTAACCTCGGGCTAGTATAACTTTTCTTCCACCTAGCAAATTTTTCTGGCAGGTATTCAGAGAATTCAGATGACTTTTTCAAGTGCTGATATTTAATGGTAGGAGGTTTTTCATATACTTATAACAGAACTACTATGAAATTTTATTTCAGTGTTTTATGTTGGCTCCAAGTTGAATCTGTACAGATTTTAAATAAGAAAATATTAATATACCATGTGAATATTATTTCATGCCATCTTTCTGTAACTACTTTATATTAACTCAGGGATTTGTTCTCCCTCCACATGCCCTAAATGATACACAGTAAGTTATAGATCACTTTCTGAAGCCACGTCACATGTTCCTGCCCTCACAGGCTTTCTCTCCTGCCTGTCTTTCTACTGAAGCTCCTAATCTCCATTCGCTGAGTCCTTCAAAAACCAGCTTCTTGCTTAACACATCAGTGGTTACCTCAGATAGACACAATTCTCTTCACTCTGACCTTGTAGCATTGGGGACCACCCTCACAACATGAGTTATTTATTACCTGTGTATTTGCATAGTTATTTTTTCAGGGCCCAAGCTCTATTGATGAATTTACTTATTTTTTTAAATTCAAGTTAACGTGAGGGCACAAGCAACTAAGTTACAATGTTTGCATTTGTAGGTAGAGTCCCTATCGTTGTTGCATCCTGCACCCCACAGGTGTGCTGTGTACCTTGCATTGTGCCCACTAGGTAGGAGCACAACCATCCCCCTCTCTTTCCTTTTCCCCTTACCCCCAACTTTAATCAAATTGAGTTTTTCTCCTATATGGGCGTCTATTGGTTCATCTACTGGCTTCATGTTAGTGCTGAGTACACTAGAGGGTAGTTATCGTTAAATCAATTACAGTAGGCATGGTGCTGTGGTTTGGATGTTTGTCTCCTCCCAATTTCATGTTGAAATTTGATCTCTAGTGTTGGGGGGGCTGAAGGAGCAGATCTCACCTGAAAAGGTGAATGCAACCCCTTGTGGGGGGAGGTCTGTGAGTCTGCCAGACCTGGCTGTTAACCCTACGGAACCTGCCCACCTATATCAACTTAATCCCATCCCCAAATTCCCCAATGATTTTCTGCACTATGTCACTTAGTCATCATTATTTACCATCAATCTAAGCATATCTCTTCTCAGTAATAACATCAGCAACTAATAAGTAAGTGAAATGTTTTTGCAGTTTACCAGGCTTTTGGGATTAAGCCACTGATAATGAAAACAGGAAATATAGGAACACAGGAAAAGATGGTTAAACCAGTTTTCCATGTTCTCAAGTTATAGGAAAAGATGGTCAAACTGGTCTTCCTGGTCCCCACAATGTTTAAAGGAGACGGGCACACCCCACCTCTTACTCTTGCCCTGTGATCTCCGTACACACCACTGGCTCCCCTTCACCTTCCTCTGTGGGTGGAAGCAGCCTGAGGCCCTCCCCACACACAGTTGCCCAGTCATGAACTTTCCAACCATCAGAGCCAAATAAACCTCTTTTCTTTACAAATTACCCAGTCTCACAAATTCCATTACAGCAACAAACAGACTAACACTCGGGTATGAGGAAGAAGAGGAATGATAATACATTCTCTCATCACCAATAAGCACTTAAGGTACACCTGCTAAATAAAACCATCCTGGAAATTAAGAGCAAGTCCCAGTATTCTATGTATTTATTAAATGCCATTTATTAAATTTGTGAATTTTTCCCCAGGGAAAATTCCAACTATAAACTTTTATGAATTTATTATAAATATAGAGAATTGTGTATTCAAAAATCAGATAAGTATCCAAAATGCTGTTAAAATTCTATAATTCCAGGAACTACTGGCTAACATATGAAAATAAAAGGAAAGAAATTCATCTTCCTGGTACCTCACCTTCCCTAATCGCTAGCGTTTTCCATGATGCCTCACCACGGTAAAGTGTACATAAGAAATGTCCATTGCTCTTTCAATATTTGCCAGCCCCTTCTTAAGGGTCCAAGGTTTTCAAAGTAGGAGAAAAAAATTCATCTCATACTCCTCTCATTTAAGTAGCTTTTAAATTGCCCTTTCATTCATCTTTTTCACATGTATCAATTGTTTATGCTATAGTACTTTTTCTAACCCATAGATAAGGAAGTGAATTTTAGATTGCGATGTCTGCTTTGTTTTATATGGACAATTGTTGATTTTTCTTACCCTAAGAGCTAATCTTATCCAAATGAAATCCTAGGGGCTTTTATTGATTTAGATTTATTCTTAAAATTAGTATTTGAATTCTCTCAATTAGTTTTAAAAGACTTAATTTCAATTTTTAATGAAGAAGTTCTTAATGTTCTTCAAATTTGTCCACCTTCTCAATCTCTTCCAGAATATCAAAGACTGGATCATCATTCTCTGAACTATGCCTTACAGCTACTAACCCTGATCCAGGAAAAATGAAAATAGCAGAGTGTCTGGTACCACCTCTCCGCCTCAAATCCCAGTGGAGGGGGTGGGCGGTGAGAAAAAAAAAAAAAATCCCAATGGAAATTCCTAATTCTAGATTGTCTAGAATTGATAAAATATTGATTAAATTGTATAAACGGCTTAAATATTTGGATTTAATTTAATATATATTTATTTTACTCTTTCTAAAGATCCTTAAGGAGCAGCACTTCCTCTGAAGAGCCCTGTTCTAATACTTCTGAGTAGAAATCTGTAAACTTTCTGTGTAAAGAGGTAGATAATAAATATTTTAGGCTTTGTAGGCTATATAGTCTCAGTCACAACAGTCTGCTGTTGTATACTACAAACTTAACCATAGGCAACACAGAAATGATTGAGCATGGCTGTCTTCCCATGAAAATTTATAGACACTGGAATTTCAATTTCATATCACAAAATATCTTCCTCTTTTAATTTTTTTCTTCCAATTATTTATAACTGTGAAAAAAATCAATCTTATTTCATGAACCTTGTAAAAATAGGTGGTTGACCAGATGTGGCCCCTTGAGCCATTGTTCATTGATCCCAGCTTTAAGGGACACACATGGGTTCTGATTTAAAATCTAGAAGGATATATAGACAAAATAGTGGACTACGTGCTACCATAATAAAGATACAAATTACTAGGAGAGTTCAGAGAAAACGTGAATAAAATTGTTTTAAAGTTATTGTATGCAAAAATCCGATGGTTAACTTTAATGAAATATCAAGTCTGCTAATTAGAAGCAGGACACAATCTCAATAAGAAAAACAGGAAAAGCAGAAATAACTCCGGAGAGAACCACAATGAAGCCAAGGATAAAGCAAACAGAACAGGTCACAGTACATACACAACATGGTAAGAATGACCCCTGGAGTCGGGTGCTCGCTAGAAATAAATATCAGAAGAGAATCAAAGTAACCAGTGCATGTAGAAATTAAAAACACACAAGAAATGAACTGTCCCTCAATAGCATTGGTGCACCTATACACTCATGCTGGAACTGTTACATGTGTCAGGTTAAAAATAAAATAACTCCATCATGTAAGATGCATAATGAAAAAATTAAAAAATTTTTTAAAAGATTCAAATAGAGAAGCCAGGTCAAAATAGCAAAAAGTAAGCTGGATGCTTAACACCATTGAAAGAAATCATTCCCATCACCAAGGGAATTTGAATACTGTAGGTGCTAACACCACTAGAGAGGTCCCACAGTGGCAACTCCAGTGAGATCTGTGGGAGGGAAGAGCCCCAGACATCCAGAAGCCTCCTTCCACCACGCCAAGGTCCATTCCCCACCAAATACACACACTGGCTTCATGGTAGACCACAGCCTTGCAGGCCCACAGGACAAGGGGAAGAGCAAGCCCCAGGACGTGTGCACTGATTTACATCAATGTGATTCACCACATAAACAGAAACAAAAACAAAATCCATATGATCACCTCTATAAATGCAGAAAATGCATTCAATAAAATGAACACCCTTTTATGATGAAAACCCTCAAGAAGCTACACATAGAACAAAATGACAGAAGACACATGACCAACTCACAGCCAACAGCACACTGAACAGAGAAAGGTGGGAAGCATTCCCTCTAAGAGCCAGGACAAGACTCTACCATCCCTTCTACTCAACACAGTGCTGGAAGTCCTGGCCAGAGGAAACCAGGAAAGAGAAAGGTGTCCAAAGTGGGAAGAGAAGGTCAAACTACCCCTGTTTGTCGATGATATGCTCCTATATCTAGAAAACCCTAAAGACTCCACATCAGAAGACTCCTAGAATTGATACAAAAAATAAAAAAATTCAGCAGAGTCTCAGATTACAAAAAAAGTACACGAATCCATATAGTATTTCTATATTCTAAGAACAAGCTTGAGAGTCAAATCAAGGATTCAATACCATTTACGATAGCTATGAATAAAATATAATACTTAGGGATATATTTAACCAGGGAAGTGAAAGAGCTCAAGGAGAACTGTGCAGCATTAAGAAAGACATTGCAGAGGATGCAAAAACAAAATGGCGGGAAACCCAGCTCATGTTCATGGATGGGTAGAATCAACATTGTTAAAATCTCCATTCGGGGAACAAAAAGTATCCAATGTACTCAGCCCTACTATGAAACCAATTCATAGCTTTCATATAACCCAATTATAGCCCAAGAAGAAGGGGAAAGGGAAGAGGGAGGGGAAGGGAGGGGGGAGGATGGGTGGAGGGAGGGTACTTAGTGGGACCACACCTACGGTGCATCTTACAAGGGTACATGTGAAATTTACTAAGTGTAGAATATAAATGTCTTAACACAATAACTAAGAAAATGCCATGAAGTCTATGTTAACCAGTTTGATGAAAATATTTCAAATGGTATATAAAACCAGCACATTGTACCCCATGATTGCACTAATGTACACAGCTATGATTAAATAAAAAATAAAAAATTCCATTCTGCCCAAAGAAATGTACAGATTCAGTATAATTCCCATCTGTAATAAATACCAAAGTCTTAATTAACTTCACAGATCTTAGAAAAACAAACTTTAAGCTTCTTTTGGAACCAAAAAACAGCCCAAGTAGCCAAAGCTAAATAGACCTCTCCCTCCGTTCTCTTTCCTTTCCCTGATGCACCTGCTGTAAGTAATCTCTCCCTCCTAACACTCTCTAGATTTTTGTTCAGCCTGACAAAATCATTCATATATCATACTATGGTATGGCACTAAGTCACACAGAAGCCCTGAGCCACTGAGAAACAAATGTTACTTTAGTTTAATGGTCATAATGTCACCTGATCAAATGGGCAGGAGTCCCCTAGCCCATCAGAACTGTCATCTCACAAGGTCCGACAATTAAGTTCCTAAACTCATTCTAGAAAAAGTGCTTTGAAGGGTCGGCTAGCACTGGTTTCTGTGTATAGCTTTGAAGGTGACCATAGTGTATTTAGCAACGAGGTCTGTGGCAGTTTTTCTAGGATGAGTTCAAAAACTTAATTGTCCAATCACATACATGCAGTCCTACCATGGAGGCAGGCAGGAACTCCAAATTGACTAAAATGATGTGTCTGCTAAGGAAAACGGGTCGGTTCAAACTATAACTTCTGTTGAATAGGAAAGAGAAAAGCAATTTGTTTGTAAGTACTCGATATGAATGAAATCAATTGATCCTCAGAAAAAGCTACCATCTTCATTGTCGGTTTACACACAAGTAAACATGATTTTATAGAAGAGGAAAAAAGTCAAATAACTTGCCAGAGTTCATACAGTAAGTAAGTGGCAAAATTAGACTGTGAATCAGATTATGCTATTATTCCTAGCATCACTAATAACATAAACCACTGAATGGCCACCTCTTGCAGGTATTAACTCAATGCCATTTGTCAAACTGACAATGATTTCCTCATTCATTGTCAAAACAAATACCTACAGCAGTGATTTTCAACTAGGGCACCATAGCACACTGCTGTGCCATGAGAGAATCTTAGTTAGATATGCCCTGAAAATTTGTAAAGAGCATCCATTAAATTATTTTTGAAAGAAGTTTAAAGTAAAGTATATTTTTTAATCAATATAAGTGTGGTGCAGAAGTTTAGCTACAGGTTCAAGTGTGCTGTGAGATTTAAAAAAGATTGGGTGGTGCCTGTGGCTAAAGGAGTGGGGCGCCGGCCCCATATGCCAGAGATGTATGGGTTCAAACCCAGCCCTGGCCAAAAAACTGCAAAAAAAAAGATTGAAAACACTGGTCTATAGTAATAAGGTTGTGGAACTAACAATTTGTTGGTGAGGTCCTTTTCCTCTCTAAATGAATTTAGTTAAAAGGATATTCAGGTGTTATGCAGCACACACTAGAATATTCAACAACCAATAGAAAAGAACATTACTGATACATTTACTAGTGTTCTATAACGACTACAATCCAGTTTTTGCTTTTTTGATGAAGGTAAGAAAGTATTAGTAACATACCATAATCTCTCAATCATCTATGTAAGATTATAGAGTGGAACCTCGAAAGTTGACCACCTTCCTCCCCTGACCACCTCCCTAAGTTGAACTAATTTTCACAAGTGCACCACACATATGTATCAGTACAATAGGCCTAGTCCATATGCTGACCAGTTTGGTACAGTCCGCTTGGTGGTCTACTGTATTTAAAATAATGTTCTTTAATTATGGCTCTATTTTTCCTAATCAAAATAATTTCACTGTTTGATCATCTCTCTTTTGGAAACAAATAGGAAAGATTCAACTATAGAGAGTCCTGCATTTTCTTTCAAATTTCTACCAAAAAAACTATATCCAAATGAAAATACAACTTTTTTTTTTTTTTTGAATCTTTGGTATCATTAGCAAAACCAACCAAAAAAAAAAAAAAACCTGCTCCTCATCAGCATAACACACCTCTAAATTATGTTTCATGGTCACCACATTGAATTAGAGCTGCTGTAATTGCAGAACCACCTAAAATGTCAATTAACCTTGCATATTTTTAAACTCTCACTTCCCATTTTTCCTTCCTTAACCTTTCCAGAGTCAATGACATACACAGACCACATTCCTTACATAACACAAAATACTCAAGAATCTCATTAAAAACCAAGTGGTTGAGCTGTGGATTTGGTTGTCATTTAAGTTAAATCATATGCTTCATATTAAGCAAGTTCGATACCACATTTCAAGAACTATAACCCAGTCTCCCATTAATGGGGCTTGATTTAGCCAGTTAACAGGGAATGATGTCCTCAGAGAAAAGAGAAGAAACCTGAGTGTAATGCAGATGTGTTAAGCCCATCTTGGACTAGATTAGTGAATTAAAGACAGTTACTGAGACCATCAGGAAGAAAACAGGAGGCCATGGGTATGGAAGTTAATGAAAAATATTATATATCTGAAAAATATCCAAAGTTCCTGAAAGTGTTGGACCCAAAACGGGGTCCAGCCACGATAGCCGCCCCCAAGGAACAGTCACCAGACTCGGGTTGATGCAAAAGCAAGAGGCGAGTTTATTGCTGATGCATCAGGGTCCCTCAGCCGCTCGGGAAGAAGGACCCCGAACGGCTGTTACAGGCTTCTTTTAAAGCTGAAAACCGCAACCAGATGGGTGTGGGGGTCGGTGATTGTTTGAACAAGGGAGATTCTGATCAGGGGAAGGGCAGGG
>CAUYQV010132343.1:0-59002 GCA_963574575.1 Galagoides demidoff
CCCACCCTTGGTCCACACAGTTCTAAAAAATCCACTGTGTAGCAAGCCGTGAATTATTTAGTAATATGCAGGGTACTAATTGCCAGTTATTTATATCTGACAATTCTAACTAAAACAGATTAGGCATGACTTTTATTATGCTTGAAAATTCCTTTTATCTATTGTCAAGCTACCCTGCAACTTCAAGCTACATTTCTTTAAAGATATTCTATAATGCAAGGTTTTCGTGCAATCATTCAAAGATAGGTATTGAATGCATACTGCCTAACATCTACATATATATATATATATATATGTATATATATGTATATATAAGTATATATATGTAGATATATATATATTTATAAATATATAAATACTATCAACTTTAGCTCTTCTTGCTTTTGAATGTGAAGTGTGATCTATAAATCTGAAAACCCTGTTATTTTTTTCAAAGTCAATGTTTTCTAAAATATTCTAAACATAAAAATTATCACAATTGTTCATTAAAAGAAAAGGCTCTGTAGCCCAAGACCTCTGTGGGAGGGTCCTAGTAATCTTCCTTGTTAAATAGACATTCAGAGATTCATGTGGTTTGGTGGTTTGGGAGACAGTGCCTGGGGGGTACGTGTACATGTGGGGAACGGGAAGAAACATTAGTTTAGACTGTTAATTGACAAAAGGTTGTTTGGTACCTACAGAGCATTTAGAGAAGCGTCTGGCATGTAGGAAGCTCTCAATAAGTGTCAGTTAGATATTATTGTTTTCCCTTGTCATACTCAGTGTAGATAAGGATTGTCACTTTACTAAGTCAACCTTCAAAAGCCATTAGCCTTCCTCAGGCAGCGGCCCACAGGCCTGTGTTTATTAGGTCCACAATTCCTTTTGTCTCCTGACTCAGGTGCTTCTCCAAATTCCTCTCCTTTTTTTTTTTTTATTGTTATTAACTCCTTTTTTCTTATCTCTCCTGTTAAGTGAGTGTTCCTCCTGATACTGACTTTTCCGAGAGTCTTTTAATTCTTTGTCGGTCCACACAAGGAGGCCTTCCTGGGAATTCTAGCATTCCACCGATAGGCATCAAGGTGTGTGCCTTGATCCTACCTCCTAAGCCCAGTTTACCTGTAACCTGGAGTCTGAGACTGATTATTCAAAATTGATCTCAGATTTCCAGGGATTTGTGTGACTTTTACCCTCTGTAACTACTGTTGCTTCATTCAATACACAAATTTTAAGCTGCACTTTGAGGAGTTTCATTTGAGTGGTGTAAACCACCTCCGCACAGCACGCGCCATGGAGCAGGTGTTGAACCTGAACGGGGTATTACTTTCTTCTATAATTTAGAAGACAATCCCTGTGCCCATTCACTGGTTTATCTATCACTGCAGCTTAGGTTTGCTTTTAGCTTAAAGCTTGAAACCAATCCTAAAAAAGGCAAAGGAAAGGCTGTGTGTAGCCAATCTGCTCTTCCCCACATGACTCAGCACTGCAGCTTCTCCTTAGTAAAAGACATTTCATAAATCAGACATGTAAAATCTATATCATCGAGCTAAAGAGAGAAAAAAGAGGAGAAGCTATAACTTCAGCCTACTACCAATTTGTGTATGTTTAACCTCTGTACCTAATATGAATTATTATGTTGTCAGACTGCATTTTGCCATGGAGAGATCACTTCACATTTTGTTAGGAATTTATGTAGGAATACAAATGGCTTTACGCATAAAAGTAATATTTTTTTATTTATAAAACATAATTTAATTCCAAAGCAAGCAGAAGAAAATAACAACTGCCTTTATCTTATGTATTGATTCTATCCTTTCCCATCTTAATGAAAGATATTTTTGGCACCTCAGGAAACTCGTAAGTGGCCAGGGTGACTACCATTACTCTGTGTTAAAAGAGGTTAAACTGCCCAAAGCCGTAATTTCAAGTCTTAATTGAATGCTAGCAATTCAACCATGAGCGGGATCCCCGAAGAATGGCGAAGTTCTCTGCGGGCTCCACACAATGGGATGCGTGGGTAGATGCCATCTGCAGCTCAGGGGTGGAGGAACAAAAAGACGTTTGAGGGAGAGGGAATCTCTTACAGATATGATATAATGGGAAAGATCTGAAAGTCATCCATCATGCCTGTGACAGTCATCACACCCAACAACAGCCAGAAGCCACGAAATGTCACGGACCGCCTGCGGCGGGTCGGGCCTTCTGCATGAGCCAGTCTGTGCGCCCGCCGCCTTGCCTTTGTTGGGAAGTCGGCTGCGCCACATGGGGAGGCCAAGAATGCCTCTGCCTGCCCCTACCCCCAACATGTGCTAACGCAGGCTTTATTATCGCGCAGTCCAACAGGCACTTAGGACGCATTCATCCGGTGACACAGAGTGACAATCAGAGCTGAACAAGGGTGCCAGTGCCGCCAGATGTTGCCACATCTCATAAATCGGGTTAGCGCAATCACGCCCTTCCAAGAGGGTCGGAACAATGCCTGCCAAACAGGGGCGCATGGCCTCTCAGAAGCTCTCGTGCGGGCAGCTGCCCAGGGGCGCAGGGAATAGGCCAAGGCCTCCATCCATTTCCTTTCACTTTTCCTAACAGGCCTTTCTATTAAGTAATTATCTCAAAAGTAGAATATAGATTGGCTTAAGAGGAATGAGAAAAAAATAAAAAGTTACGTTTTTACATCACTGTGCGGTATCATTGTCACTTACACCCAAAGGCTGTTCATTTGATTGCAGAGGACCGTGACATGCAGACACATAGGCACATGGACAGGGGCAAATGCATTTAACATTAGAATGTTACAATTAAATGTTAACTATGTTATTTTGCTTTACCCTCTGTTCACTATTTATTTTTATCATGTCTGCCCAACAAAATTACCATCTCTATTCTCAGGCACCCTGGGTAGTGATTTCTCCTCCCCATCCCAGGGCCTGATTCAAAATCAAACAGTAGTTTATTGATGACCATTCAGTTTATTTTAACAAATTTTGTTTGTTTGTTGTTTCTAAAAATATTTCCAAAGGCTGTACAAGAAAACTGAAGACTACTTACAGAGTGAGACACCAAAGTTGGAAATTGTCAGCTTGGATCAGACTAAAAATTATGAAGCCAGGCACTTAGATTTCATCATTTGAATTGAGATATTCGTAACCTGGAATTCCTATACTTGTTCCAAAAGATTTCCTCCAGGTTTATAGACTAAAAATTGTGACAGCCTTTCATGTTCCAAGCTTGTTTTTAACTACAGCATAAATAAATAGCTCATTCGTGGGTGTATCTATGTGTACTGGTTACCAACTGGGAGAAATCCGTGAAATCTACAAAAAAAAAAAGACACTTATTCAGAGCAATAATTTTACGGAGTGTAAAATAATTGGAACTCTTCCTGGCCAGGTGAACTGAAGTGTTTAGTAAGAACCCCACAAACATACCAACCATGGCTGCCATTCCATGTTTACCGGAGGAAATCTGCATGATCTAGGCAGAGTGTACTATTCTCTTATCTGTTCCAATGTCCTTTGCACTTGTCTGTAGTAATTGTTTATTTTTAAATCTTAATTATGAGTGTTTCTTCCAGCATTTGGTGAATCTTACGCACATACAAGTACTTTGTATCCATTCCCCAGTATATTCTCCAGCTTGAGCTCTATACATACCTACAATGTTAATGCTGGATTGCATTCCAGCATTAAATCCAGCTCCCTCTATTTTGGAGCACAGATGCAATAAAAGTATTTCATATTTCTCAGGTATACAAATGGTAGAGATGTCCTCATGGGAATAAGAAGTTCATAATCTGTTTGATGGAAAGTTTACATTTAGTTCTAATTTATAAACTGTGGACCAAAACGTGGGTTGGGGAAGATAACAAAAACAAAGTCAACTGGGTGATTATTAGTGATTATGATGATTGACAACAAATTCGATGTTATTTAAGACACAGTGAAGATAGTGTATTCCACCTGACTCTCAAAGTCTAAGTCAAACAAAACCTAAGGGTGGTAAAGATTTGTTCAATGTGTTTCCTATGCACAAAGTATACGTGTTTGACCACCAACTATAACTTAAGTAACTAGATTAAAGGCAGGAGATTATGTTAGAATAAATTATGTTTTAAACACTTATTCCTTTCTAATTAGGCACTGGAGACAAAAACATTTTAACTTTGATGAGTAAATACATTACAGAAATAAACACTGTGCAGCACCAGAGAACGTATTACATATATGTATACACCACTTCATCCACATGGCCTTCTCCCACATTCTATTTTTGTAGCAGCCATGACCCTTTTCGTGTATTACATTATGTGATTTGATCATCTGCATTTTTGTTACTCTTTTGCCAACAAATTTACCTTGATGAGGACAGGGACTTTGCTGCTTTGGTCCTTACAGTATCCCTAGCACTGAACAGAAGGTCTGGTACTCAAAAACTACGTGTGACACTTTGGATACAGTATGTGGGATGCCCGTGTTCTTCTACAAAACAATAAAAGAAAAAGAACACCAAGAAGGCTTTGCATGTGTGTAATTGTAGTCTTATAATGTCAATAATAATATAAAATATTTTATTCAAGCTAAATGCTTTATGCCAAGTATTCTAGTATGCATTGCGTAAATAATATTTTTCAGTGAATCCCTTACCATAAATACTTTTTCTCAGAGCAGCTGAAAAAGGAATATGAAAGAAGAGTTAAATAAAACACAATAATGTATGAGGATTAGTTCCTGAAATTCTCAAAGTGTTATTCCATGAGTGAGGAGATAAAGGCTCATAATGTCAATTAAATAAAAGTTCAGCATGTTGTATCTAATACTTAGATTTTCTGAATTTTATACAAACTTTGTTTGCTAAAAGAATGTATTATTTATGCCTATGTTAAATTTGCTGATGGTAAGCAACTACGATGATTAATGGGGAGATTTTCTTGATCACCAAGAGCAGCATATATACGGTGTTTTAAAAGTTTCAGTGAATGCATGTAATTTTAGAATAAGTTATAATAAATTAATAATAATATGAAATTTTTGTATCCAGTAACCACCTCTGATTCTGAGTAAGCTTTAAATGCATAGACAGATGGAAATGTTGATAAAAATGGAAAGTAAATTCTATAATGAAAGATTTTAGTTGTTGGAAAGTCTTCCCTCTAGGGGACTAGAGATGATTCTTCCAACAAACTAAAAGGAGTAGATAATCCCATAGACTTAAAATATACTTTTCTTATAGAATGTCTAAGATCTTCCCCTTCAGCTACAGTCTGGCTTCAACATCCAAACAACCAACTCAGGCAGGTGTTGAAAGACCAATGTTACATAGTTCACGGATATAGATAAAACACAGATACAGTGTTGTTGCTGTTGTTTTTTTAATGTGAGCCAATTTCACCAAGAAGTCAATTTGCATCTTTGTTTTATGTTCTATGTTTTGCTCTTGAGAGTTTCTAGAAGGAAGTGTTTACAGTTCATTACTTATTACCCCCTGTTTGAAGGATCAAACCGGGGTCCTTGAAGGTTCTTCAGGACTCTGGCCCTCTCAGTTGCCCCTCACCGATTCCTGCCAGTCTTCCCTAAAACTTGCTGTTTCATATCTTAGAAAGGCTAATTTATCCTTTGGGAATAACCCAGTTCCCCAAAGTATAATTCACCCACCCTTCTCTTCATCACCATTCACTCATTCTTCAACTTTTTCGAACTTAGTTTCGACAATATCACACCCCTATTCCTAGCTCACCACCACAGAGACCTTACCCTAAGTTCTCTTTCTAGGGTCACTGAGACCTGCTTCTCATGCTACCCAGCCGTTTCTACCAAACTGGCCCCTGCAGGTTCCTGTCCCTGCAGACAGCTCTCTGGGAGTGTTCACATTGACACACCCAGCTGCCTTCTCTCCCCCTGGGAACATTGCCTCTGTTTCCTTGTTTGCTGGAGTTTTTTTTTTTTTTCTTTTGAGTTTCCTTTACAGAATATCCCAAAGGTCACTATAAGTAGGAAAAATTAACAAAGTCACATACTTCATATCATATTTTTTACATTTATAGATCAATCCATGGAAAAATATTTTATATAATTTTAGTGAATATTTTGTAAATAAGGGTAATTGAGCTACAATTTCCCAGTTTCTCTGTGTGAATGTATGCATGGAGGTCCTTGTGATATCCCATAGAACCCCTTACTCCAGAGTTCTATGCTTTTTTTTGTTTTAACCCCCCACTTCAGATATCTTATCCTTATCCACTATTGCTCTTTTTCAAGGTAGTACAAAATCTTCAGATCTTCATGTTCAACTCTGATCTCTCTCTCTCTCTTTCTCTCTCTTTCTGTGCCTTCCTCTCTGGAGTTTCGGTGACGCACTTCCCAGCCCTCCTGGATATGTTCCTCTGCCCATGCCAATATTACCTTAAACTCTACAAAACTCATGCTCATTTCCCTATAGCAGTGTTTCTCAATCAAAGGCTGTTTTGCCGCTTTCCCTCTCCTGCACAGCCCCACCCGGGGCCACTTGGCACTGACCGAAGTCACTGTCACACTGGGAAGTGGTGCTACAGCATCGAGTGGGTAGGGGCCAAGGGCATTGCTAAGCGCCCTGCAATGCACAAGGAAGCCCCCGCAACAATGAATTATCTGACCCAAAATGTTATTAACGCCTAGGCTGAAACTATCCTCAACTAATTGCCACTGAAACTTCCCTTTATCTGTCATTTCATCAATTTGGCAGAACATCCTCGGTTCTTTTCCGTTTTCCTCCTTTCTGCCTCTCCATCCATTGTATAGCATCACTTAGGTCTTTGCCTTGAAAGTTTCTGTTCATTGATTATTTTTTTTTATTACTACTACTCCCATCATTACATGCATGCACTTGGGTAAAAAGTGACAAATTTATCACAATAGCTCATCTCTTTTCCCCCTATACTTACCCTTTACTGTTAAATCAAATTTCCTTGAGTCACATTTTTTCTCGCATCAAAGCTTTAATGACATCATCCTTTGAAAGTCCTTCTGTGTCAGGGTTCCTTGACACGCCAACCCTTACCAATACCTTTCTCTAATATTCTGCAGGAACCTCCTGAACCCTGGCACAGTGGTTCATACTTGTAATCCTGGCACTCTGGAAGACCAGGGCTGGTGGATTGCTTGAGCTCATGAGTTCAAGACCAGTCTGAGCAAGAGCGAAACTTCATCCATACTAAAAATAGAAAAACCAGCCAGGCATTGTGGCAGGTACCTATAGTCCCAGCTGCTCAGGAGGCTGAGGGAGGAGGATCACTTGAGTCCAAGAGTTTGAGGTTGCTGTGAGCAACAGCGATGCCAGAGCTAAAGAGTGAGACTCCATCTAAATAAATCAATTAATAGAAAATGAACCTTCTTTTCCAGTCAAACAAGACTATTTATTATGACATTCTTTGTTCTAAATACGATAGTCATATTAAATAATTTTACTGTACTGTATCAGTAGTTCCACTAGAGAGAAAATAG
Organism: Galagoides demidoff; assembly: GCA_963574575.1. Taxonomy (NCBI): domain Eukaryota; kingdom Metazoa; phylum Chordata; class Mammalia; order Primates; family Galagidae; genus Galagoides; species Galagoides demidoff. The sequence continues at coordinate 7,455 of CAUYQV010132343.1, forward strand.
TAAATTACTCAACCATTAACAAATTTTATATTTTGAAGGCTCTATTTCTGATATCTTACACTTGTAATACACATCTGTGGATTCTGGAGCCAAGCTAAGTGGATTTAGTTCTTAGCTCTGCCACTTACTAATCTGGGAAAATTATTTTATTCCCCCATCTTTCAAATGGGCTAACAATTTGAAGTAACAACTCTTACTTCATAGAGTTGCACAACTTACAATAGTCCCTGGCATACAGTAAGCACTAGCTAATCAGGCTATGATTCCAAAATAAAAGAGTGTTATATTGATCTTTATGAAATCACATTTGAATGCCATATATAGATAATGTTGTTGTTAATATTCATGGGTATTGATTGGCATAGTGCCGAAGGGACGTATCCTCCAACACATGTCTAATTGTTTGATCTGAATAATGGCTGAACATATCGCCACATTTTTCTCATGGATGTGTTATTTACCTACATAGAAAAATATTTTTTTTTCCCTAAGAGATCCAACAAGAGTCTGGAAACCTAAAAATTCCTTTAAGATGCCAAAAATTCAAGACACAAAATTCCTACAAGATGCAAGACCTCAGGGTACATACAATACACTATTTCCATTATCTATGTTGCTAGAGTTATCAAGTGTCTGAAGTTTAGTGTTTTATCTTGTTGAGTATTAATTACGACGTGGCTCAGATCCACTTGGGGAAGACTCGAGAAAGCAACCAAAAGCAAACTGCAACCAAGAACATGGACAAGCTCGCTAATTTTTATCTTTTCCCCGAGTTTGGTGTTCACTGCAACTCCTCATGGATGGGTGGGAGGTAAAGCCAATCATACAATATATTTTTCTAATGTGGGGGTGGAGGAAGAAGAGGGAAAGTGGACAGCTGCTCCCCAAACCTGCACCTTTCCTACAGAGTTGCTGTTGTCTCTCTGTGCTTCCCCCACCCCCCGCCTCATGTTTTCTCTCCCCCTGAGTGGTGATAACAGCAGGAAAAAACCAAACAGATGTAGCAATGTGAATGCCTAACTATATGACTTTAGCGCCTGTTATATAGGCTCCAGATAACAATTTTATTTTGGAACTCAAATTCTTTCCTCTAGTGATCTCTGTGCATATCCAACTCTCCCCAACTCCTCTCTCAACCACCAGTCTCTTCGGTGGAGCTGGTAGAACAAGTGGGGATCTGTCTGTAATTACTGCTTAATTCATTTGCATGTGGATGTTCTCATTATAATGTCATTAGCATGGGGGGGAGTCTGGTTGCCAGAGCAACCAGGAGTGGGGGCAGGTGCAGTTCAGCCTTCATTCGAATCTCTGCTCTGTTTGGTCAAACTCCACCTGTATTCCTGGCTCTTCTCACTCTTGTGGCTGCCAGAATGAAAACATTCCTCAGCGTTATCCTCTTTATTTTGGCTGTGACTCTGGAATTTCTTGGTAACCTGTGCAGTTCAGCCTGATTCTGCTAATAACCCCTTGTATTTTAACGAGCCATGTTTGGAGACTTCAGCTTCTCGCCTGTGCCGTCCAATATGGTAGCCACTTACCACACCTAGTTATGGAACACTTGAGACGGGATTAGTCCGAATTGAGGTGTGCTGCAAGCATAATATCCACAAAGGACCTCAAAGACTTAATAGGAAAGAAAGTGTAAAATATCCCGTTAATAATTTTATTAATTTTAAGTCTACATTGAAAGGGCAATATATCAGATATATGAGGTAAAATAAAATACATTATTAAAGTGAATTTTTTCTAGTTCTTTTCAATTTTTAACTATGGCTACTGAAACACTTGAAATTACCTATGTGGCTTACGTGTATGTTCAACAGTATATTTTTATAAGATCTCTGTCCTAGACAATAGATTCCTCTTCTGAATCTCTCCTCTAATTGACACTGCCTTCTTAATCCTGACAGACATTTTCAACAGCTGTCATCCTATGCAGAAGTTCTGCATCTAATTCTTCCTGGACTGCCCAGTAATTTGCTTGTTTTCATCATCATTTCACAAATAATTCTTAAGGGTTAAGGAATTTGATTTTCCCATCAACACAGGAATTCTCTTGTACAAGGATGCTGATAGACTTAACAGAACAACAGATTTTTTTTTAAAAAGATTGTAAGAAGGATTTTTCTTACATTTTTAAGAAATCTGTTCCCGTCTGAAGCTATCTGCTTCTCTTAGTTCTGGCCTCAGAACAAAGTTGAGGGAGGGCACTCATCCTCCACATGAGAACTCTCCCTGTACCTGAGGACGGCAGTCATGGTCTGCTAAGCTCAGCTTCTCTTTGTTAAATATTACCCACTCCCTTCCACAGCTTCTCATAAGACATGGCCTCAAGGCTCAGCCTTTTTTCTTGCCCTCCCCCAGATTTTTGTCATTTGTCAATGTCCCTGTAAAAATGGGAACTCCGAAAGTGGACTCTCAGCTCCAGATGTGGGCTCTCCACTGGGCAGAATACAATGAGTGAGACTATTCCATCTCTTCATCTGGACACTAGAGTTTGGTTTAATTAACCTAAAACTACCTTGGATTTGTCTTCCCCTCTATCCTACTATTGACAAATGTTGAGTTTTTCAGCCACTAAGTTTAATGGGGCTTTTTTTATATAGTGATATATAGTCATGGCTTATTTACCATGAGCTTATATAATTGACATTTTAAAATCTAAACCCAGAGTTTTATGTTTATCTCAGCGAAAATTTTACTTTGGGGCTCTATTCTGGTGTTTTGGTGCCCGGAGGTAATTCTAAGTCTGGTCTTTGCTCAGTGAATTAGCTATTCTTCTCATTTTTGTCTCCCTCAAAGACATGATAAACTTGCTTTTGATGTTGTCTTAATCATTGAGACATGCGTTGAACTGGACAGAGCCATCCTGTCCATTAAGGTATGAGAGTCTTAGCCAATTTTCTTTCTAAAATCAGATACACTAAAGTGTTATCTGATCTATTATTCCACCAGAAAAGAAGAGCAGTTAACAAGTGTGCCTACTATGTGCTAGAAATTTTCTTTGTACCAGGGTATAACTTGAATTTGGTGAAAGAATTCTGACATTTAATAATCACCTCTTTCTTCTCCGTACGTTCCCAAGCTGTCTGTTAACCATCTGTTAGAATTGTTGGGCCATTTTGCCAGAGATGACCATTAATTTTACTGGTTTATAGTTTTTGTAGCCATGCCCTTTTTTTTGTTTTTCAAATAAGAAGATGCCATTTGTCACTTACCAATTTATTTGTATCTCTTTCCTTCTGAGGTTGTCTCAAAGACTATCAACTATGACTCCTCAACTGCGCCTGTAAGTTATTTTATTTTCTTGGGTAAGAGTTGGGCTGTGCTTGGAGATTTATAGTTAGAATTGCTATTTTCTTCTTTCTTCCTTCTCCCATCCTGGAGAAATTTGTTCTGCCTTAGTCCCCACGATAGCCTGGCTTCTAACGCAGACTCGGATGTTCGACTGCTTACATTTTCAATCTGCTTTCCTTCCTGTCCCTTTTCCCAATTTGAAAGTCATTTTCTGTTTAAGGCCATACCATGCCGAACATGCCTGATCTGAAAGTCATTTTCTTCATCTCGCGGAAAAGAAGGAAAATGAAATTATATAGGTCTTCTGACTTCTCTCATTTGATATTAATTTTTTTTTTAAGAGACATAGTCTCACTCTGTCGCCCTGGATAGAGTACCCTGGTGTCATAGCTCACAGTAATCTCCAGCTCTTGGGCTTAAGTGATTCTCTTGCCTCAGCCTCTCCAGTAGCTGGGACCACAGGCACCTGCCACAACACCCAGCTATTTTTTTGTTGCCATTTGGCTGGGGCTGGGTTCGAACCCGCCACCCTCGTTATATGGGGCTGGTGCCCTACTCACTGAGCCACAGGCACCGCCCTTGATATTAATTGCAAAGCATCTTTCTTAGCCCATGATCAATGAATCTCTTCCTTGTTCAATTCTGAAAATAAAAGCTACAACTAGTTTTATATACCTAATTCTCACCAAGACAATGAAATGAGATTCCAGGAGGTTCTTTTAGTTTCTTCACCCAGGTTTGCTAATAAATCATTTCAAGCCTTTGTGTAACTGCTTATTCGTCCATGTCCTGGATCTCTGACTTATAAAAATGTAAAAATGTAGTCATATAAAATGAAAGTTTTAAACAAATTGCCTTTAGATTTCCCATAGAAACATTCCATGGAATTTCTAGTTTAGAACTGATGATTTTTTGTTGTTGTCCCTTCTGCCTAACTAAATACTATTGTGATATTAATGTATCTTGTGAAGTGAACTAATACAATAATGTAAAAATCATAATTCATTTAACTATTTACCCAATCTTTGTATTGTTACTCACATTTTATATGAGGTCGAACAATTCAGTTCACGAACTCATCCTAGAAAAAGTGCTACACACCTCACTGCTAAATATCACCTTCAAAGTTCTCCCTTGAAAGCACTTTTCTAGAATGAGTTTGTGAACCTAATTGTCAGACCTTGTATATATACTACATATATGCTACAGTAGTTGGCAATAGTTGCGTGCTTATAATGACCTAGGTTCATACATTAAAATTTTTTGTACTGCAGTGCTACAGAGACTCAGAGGAAAAGTTCTAAATAGATGATTTTGAAGAAAAGCATGATAAATTGTTACTACCTGTGTTGCCAAAAGGTAAGTGATTATATATAATTGGATGAATCTTGAAAGGTACTGTAAGCTATGGGTTTAGTGTTCTGCATTTATAAATGTTACATCCACACTTAGATTGTATCTACTTACATAATGAGAAGGCAAACTGTGAAAGAGTAATTTGACTAATTCAGTCAAAATTATCATATCAATCATTTGAATATTTCAGAGGAAAGTTTTAAGTGCCTGGATTATTGAAATAATTGCTTCATTTCACCATTGCCTTTACTTGGTGCATATGAAGAGATAATCTGATAGACTATTTTTTTCTTTTTAGAAAAAGATAGTCATTTAAATTTGGGAACTACCCAATATAATCTCTGAAAACCTTTCACAGTTTTGCATCTGGCTTCTTTTGATAATTATTATCTTCTCATTTTTACAGTAATTTTTCTAAAAGAAAGAACATCTTTTCCCAAAGTTATTCTTCAGTATAATGCAAATTAAAAATTGAAGCACAATATTATAGATTCTTCCCTTACAATATTGCAAAAACAGACTTGAATTGGATCATACTGGCTTACTTAACTCAGTTAAAATTGGTATATATGACAGACACTAGATACTGATGGCAATATTATTCATCTCTTAGATTTACAATAACTTCAATTATTTTGCCTGATTTGTTTTTCCACCAATAATTTAGTTTAATTTATCACTATGCAAAATCTGAATAGGTTATTAAGATACTGAAATACATAATTCTTTCGGGAAACCTATAATTCTGAGATTGTACTTATTTTTCTACCCAATGGAAGATTTTGTTACAACCTGCAAGAGAATTTTCTAACCAAAAGATAGCAACGGATTGACTAATTAAAAATGCAGCCATCTGTTAGTTTGCTTGTTGCCTTGCTATTTGAAACATGCAGATCTAAGTGGGTAGTTTCACTCATGAAGACTCTCTAACTGTGAGAGTTATGAGCCCACAGGCTTGCATTCATAAGCACGAGAAAGGTTAGCATTATAACAAAGGGTAAACATACCTAGCATTTTATATTATCTAATAAGTTTGAGTTTTTAAACAAGATGTGTTGGAAAACAGACCATTTTTTCACATAATGTGAAATAGAATTCAACTATTTTCCCTGTAGAATTTTGACAGAAAATAAGGAATTTACAAACAAGACCATCAAATTGCATATAACCTGATCCATTTTACTTTGATTATGAATAGTAATTACTTTGAAGTGATTGAATATAAATCTTTATCCTTCCCCAAGGAAAAAAATGTAGAAATTGCCAGAACTAGAATGGAGTTACTTTAGAGTTGAAAGTCACCATCATGATGGTCCAGAATGGAAGCTACGGCATAAAGCGATGTATCGTCCAGTACTGAACAATACAGAATCCAGTACCTTTGCTTTCTCTCTCTTTTTTTTTCTTTTTCTTTTTCTTTTTTTTTTTAGACAGAGCCTCAAGCTATCCCCCTGGGTAGAGTGCCGTGGCTTCACAGCTCACAGCAACCTTCAACTCCTGGGCTCAAGCGAGTCTCCTGGCTCAGCCTCCCAAGTAGCTGGAACCACAGGCGCCCACCACAGCGCCCGACTATTTTTTGGTTGCAGCCGTCATTGTTTTTCTTTTTTTTTTTTTTTTGGGTGGGTCCGGGCTGGATTCGAACCCGCCACCTTAGGTGTATGTGGCTGGTGCCTTAGCCACTTGAGCTACAGGCACTGAGCCCCTTTGCTTTCAAATATAAGATTCCTGTCATTGTTTAACAAGATTATGCTGTACCTCGAGCTAAACCATCTGACTTCCATAATCTGCTTTGTTATATTATAAGCACACTTTCCATTAATTAAAATTACATCATCTGTTTTTAGAAGAAGGCAAAAATCTGTCTCATTTGACTGGTATCTATGTTTCAATATACATTCCAGGGATTGGAAAGAAAGAAGATGTGGCTCACACTTTGTGATAGCCAATGAAAGAAGCAGTTCGTGCGTGTGTGTGCATGCACGCACAAACGCTTTCTTTTTACTTTTTTAAAGACAAGGTGTCACTGTCACCCAGGTTAGAGAATAGTCACATTATTGGAACACATTGTAGCCTTGAGCTCCCAAGCTCAAGCTTCAGCTTCTCAGGCTCCTGAGTACCTGGAACCACAGGTACATGCCATCAAACCTGCTTCTTATGTTTCTTATTCTGGGGGCTTCACTATGTTGCACACACGCACACACGCTTTCTGCAATGATGAAGCCTAATGTAGAAAATATCTTTTTACTTTTTTAAAGACAGGGTCTCACTGTCATCCAGGTTAGAGAATAGTCACATTCTCTAGTCACACATTGTAGCCTTGAGCTCCCAAGCTCAAGCGATTATCCTGCTTCAGCTTCTCAGGCTCCTGAGTACCTGGAACCACAGGTACATGCCATCAAACCTGCTTCTTATGTTTCTTATTCTGGGGGCTTCACTATGTTGCCCAGGCTCATCTCAAATTCCTGGTCTTAAGCTATTTTCCCACCTTTGTGTTTCAAAATTCTGAGATCACTGGCATGGTCTATTGCACCTAACCAAAATATCTATTATAAATATAAAAACAGATCAATCTTTTCAAGAAGCTGTACAAGGGAAGACGATTCCCTACAGACTAACAGTGCCTTCCATCTCTGAGTTTAAAATTAATGACAATGTGGAGAAAAGGGAATCTTTTTACGTTGTTGGTGAGAATTTAAATTAATAGAGCCATTACTGAAATCTGTATGGATGTACCTTAGAAAACTGAAATTATTGTGTTAAGACATTTATACTCTACACTTAGTAGATTTGACATGTACGCTTGTAAAATGCACCATAGGTATAATGTATACATCTATGATTTAATACAAATAAATAAATTTAAAGAAAACTAAAATCAGAATTTCCTAGGCTATACTCAGTTGCTTATGCCTGTAATCCTAGCACTCAGGAAGGCCAAGGCAGTGGATGGCCTGAGCTCAGAAATTCAAGACCAGCCTGAGCAAGAGCAAAACCCTGTCTCTACTAAAAGTAGAAAAAACTAGATGGGCATTATGGTAGGTGCCTGTAGTCCCTGCTACTTGGGAGTCTGAGGCAAGAGGATCACCTGAGCCCAAGAGTTTGAGGTTGCTATGAGCTATGATGCCACAGAGTTCTATCCAGGGTGGTAGAATAAGACTCTATCTCAAAAAAAAAAAAAAAAAAAACATAGGCTCGGCATCTGTTTCTCAGTGGCTAGGGCACCAGCCACGTACACTGGTGCTGATGAGTTCCAACCTGAGCCTCCCAAACAACAATGACAACTACAACCAGAAAAAAAAAAATAGCCGGGCATCATGGTAAGTGCCTGTACTATAGTCGCAGTTACTTGGGAAGCTGAGGCAAGAGAATCACTTAAGTCTAAGAGTTTGAGGTTGCTGTGAGCTGTGATACCACGACACTCTACCGAGGGCAACATAGTAAGACTCTATCTCAAAGATAGATAAATAAATAAATAAAAAGATTTTCTGTATGATCTAGCAACTCTACTTCTGTCCAGAGAATTACCCAAAATATCTGCAATCAGTATGTCAAAAATATCTGCACTCCCACATTTACTGCAGCACTATTCACATCAGCCAAGTGATGGAGTCAACCTATGTCCATGAATAGATGAGCGGGTAAAGAAAATACGGCATATATACACAAAGGAAGGCCAGTCAGCCTTATAAAAGAAGAGAATTCTATCATTTGTGACAATATAGATGGAATGGGAGAATATTATGCTAAGTGAAATAAGCCAGGCACAGCAAAACAAATATCACATGTTCTCACTTACGTGTGAACTCTAAATCAATCAAAATCATAAAAGCATAATGTAGAATAGAGGCTGCTTCTCATGGGGTGGAGGGTAGGGTGGTGGAAATCGAAGGAAATGTTGGAGAAGTGGCAGGAAATCTCAGGAGGACAAGGTGGATTTTTGGAGATCTATTTCACAGCATGGCTATTAATATAGTTAATAACACTGCATTGCACATTTCAAAATTGCTATGAGAGTAAATTTCAAATGTTTTCACCACACACACACACACACACACACACACACACATGAATAAGCATTCAAGGTGATGGGTATGTTAATTAGCTTGATTTAATTATTCCACATTGTATTCATAAATTCTAACATTGCTTTGTAGCCCCTAAATACATACAACTTTAAATTTTCAATTTGCTATAAAAGAAAGAAAAAGACAATGAGAAATGAAAACAGTCCTCTTTTGTAGAAAGGTACTTGTGAAACTCTTTAAAAATATCTTTCAATTCTATTAAATAATAGAAATGTAAGATATAATTTAAAAAATGATTTCTGCAAGTATCTACATGCTCATTTATCAAACAAGTTGAGGTAAAATAATATTTATACCTAAACATTATTTTATGCTAGGAGTTCTGTTTATGGCTGTATATAGGGTATTTCACTTGACTTCTATAGCAATCCTGATTTGGATACTGCTATTAGCTCATTTTACAGATGAAGGAGCTCAAGTTCTTGCTTAGACATACATTTCCCACCACATTACATTTTGTATTACAATAAATGTAAAGAGAATTATTGCGTGTGTGATTAGGAACAGAGAACATGAGAGCTGAGATGGGTTGAATTTGAGTGGTCAACTAGGCTCTTTCAAATGACTCCCTTCCTTGTTTTATTCTGAGGGCACCAGAGTCAAATTTGGGTCTCAGTAAAGTTACAAACGATGCATCATGAGCAATAAAGTTTACTCTCAAATGGTCAAAACCACCAACATCAAATCTGTGTATGAGGCTTTTATACCATATCCATGAAGAAACAGATGTTTACACAATGCTCAATTCAACAGTACTTTTTAACCTCAGCCAATTCTAATTTAACTTTGATTCCTGGAAAAAATAAGCACAAGAAAGAATAAAAGTTTAAAAGCACTGGTTTCTCTAAACCTCCTTTTAATCCCCAATTTGAAGATTCTAAACCATCCAATTTTTAAGCACGGTTGCTAACAATGAGCAAAGCCATTTCTGTTTGCTCTGGGTTTTATTCCTTTCCTCTCTTTGTTGGGGATAAATAATCAGCGAGAAGGAGAAGCAAATCTGAGGCTTTAGGGGACAATCTTCAAGCTTCCGAAATCAAAAATTGGCTGCAGAGACAATGGGCAATGTAATGAGATGTTCTGTTTATAGAAGTGGCACATTTGTCCAATATGGTCGAACACGAGCCATTCATTTCGATGTGGCAGCAAGTGAGTAATTGTCTGAAAATTTACATTTATTCCCCAAATGGTTATAATGAATGGGCCCCATAAAGAGAGTCAATGCAAATCCCATGTGATCATAGAAAAGAAGTAAATCTTCCCAGGCTTGGGGAAATTTTTCACTATCAGCTACTTCAATTTTATGTCACAGATTAGTTTTATCCTAGTTGTTAATGAACACATATATAGAAAAATAGCCTTCAACACCAGTATACATTCTGAAATTTATTTTTTATAGTTATTATTTTCCTAATTAAATACAGTGAGCATACACGGAAAAATGTATGTTTCCCATGGTGAAAAAAGAATGAAAGAGAAATTCAGTGACATGAACTTAAAAAAGGAAATCAACAACTTATTTTGAGGTTAAAAGAAGTAATTTTATACAGGTGCTGATTTTTTAAAAGGGTTTATTTTCTTTTTTCTTTAACAATCAGCAACATTCCCCTTCCTCGGTAAAACTGCTTTTATTCTGAGTAGAAGCTAAGAGGTATTACTTAGTAGGCATATTCTTTGGAAAAAACCAACTTCAGTGACTTACACAAAGTACTTCCGGGTTTGCCTGAGTTTGCGCCGGTGTGTGTGCGCATGTGTGTGATATTTACACAGTTAATGTCTAGGTACATTTTGCACTAAAATACACCAGATCAACCCAAACTGAGTTCTAAAAACCAGTATTATTCTTGACATTATCTTACTAAGAAGATAATTTACTAAAAGCCTATATCTCTCCATAATCAAATGTAATGTATTGGGGGGGTTTCCAGCCCTTTAAAATATTCATTACAAATACTATTTCATTTGTTCTCACACATTTCATCATTTTGAAAATTAATCAACTGTCCAAAAGGTTGAACTCTAAGTAGTATTAAGTTTAAATTATGCAAGCGTTTTATCGGAATATGAGGAGCAAAACATATTACAGAATTATGAATAGATAAATTATCTTTGAAGAAGAATCTATGTGAGATGAGACGAATCAATAATATAGCTTTCATTTTAAAAGTTCAAAGCTATCCTACCTTTGTAACACTTCAGTCCTCTTTGTGTACGTGTGGCTATACACATTTCCCAGACTTCTTCACATTTCTTAGACTTTTTCTATTTTTACACTAAGTATCAAAAAAGAAACCCTGTTTTTAAAGATTAACTGTGGTCAGAAAAAAAAATTACAAAATGATTTTTGGGGGGTAATTATTAGCTTTGCACTTAACAGGTTTAAGGCACTGGTGGATCAAACATTTGCCAAACATTCCTCATGGATTTGCCAGGCATCTGTGTTAACATCCCAAAGAAGCTCCAGGGTTATAAAGTTATTTGCTCAGGTTTATTGGTTACACTCTTGCTTCTGAACAGGAGGGGCTGCTTGCCTCTCCCCTGCCTCCATGGAAAACCCCTTTGTTACAAAGAGCACTGCTGTGGGACAGCCAGCAAAACGGACAACTGATCCAGGAAGATAAGCTCTAATATCCAAATTTATGCCTTGCACAGTTGTTACCTTTAGACCTTCCTATCTCCAATAAAATAAAAATAGAAATAGAAACTACAAGGAAAGTAAAACTTGATTAGAACTGATGTAAAAACTGAATTTTAATCTCTGACTATCATAAAACATATTATATGCTTTAGGCAACAAGAACCTTAATGAAAACAGAGACAAATGTATATTAAAATATATATTTTATAATAAATATATATTATCTATAGCAACAAGGTAAAAATTAATCTGTTTACTTTTAGAGAATGTCAGGGTTCCTGGTGGTTTTAGTGTAAACTTGGGACATTGTGTTTAAGGATCTTGTAACTTTAGCTCATCAGGAACAAGTCGGATTTAAGAGATTCTATAATCAGGATGCAGATGACAGAACTTAAAGACCAAGTAATTAAAATAAGGCCTATGTCTCAGTTCAGGCTCCTTTCCTAGAGATCAAAATTTAATTTGTGCTAATGACCCATCTGACTTTTCAGGGAAGTAAGCTAACAGAAATGTCTCAATAATGTGGCTCCATATTACAGGATACAGCCTCATTCCAGTATTAAGACATGACACGATACAGGGTGAAATCTGTACAAAGTAATAAGCAGAACATTCCTGCAGCTCCTCTCCAATTAGCACAAACGAATGTTTCCAAGCAATTTTAGGAAGCGATGTTAGTACTTACAGGTCAGCTAAGAGTCAGTGGATCCAGGAAGGGGAAAGCTACACACATCTGATCACTCACACCAGGAGAGAAGCTAGGATTATTCTTGGGCTGCAACCCCCCGGCTTTATTCTTTGCCTCAACAAGTCCTGGAATGCTTGACTTCCCAGGGTGATTTTACATTACATGGGTGCCTGGCTGCAGATGTGGGGGTTTGCGATATGTGTTTGCATTTTCACGTACATTTCCGAAAGCTGTTTCTGAAAAAGCTGTGCACCAAAATCCTCCTACCAGTGTTCTCCCACCCCCAGCTTTCGAAGAATCCGTTGTGTTCCCCCCTCCTTTTCTCATCTAAATGTAGTGCTGGGCCTCAGGAGGCGGCGGCGCACAAAGCTTCCATCCAACGCTGTCACTTGACTGACAGCAAAAAGGTTGCGGGGAAATGGACAGCTGTGTGTAGGTGGACACGGAAAAAAGCAGAGAACAGAGCCGATTCAGTCAGAATGGAGCAAGAGGAAGGCTCCAAATTGCAGACCCTTCCCCTTAGAGCTAGCCCTGGAAGGTAGGAAGAGCTTTAAAGCCAGCTAATTTTTTTCTCCGTTTAAGTTGGGTTTTTAAAACCTGCTAAGTTTATAAATAGATAGCTATCTGTAACCCATAAATATATATTATGAAGTAGTGAAAGAATGTATTGCTAGGAAACGCCAGAAGAGGGGAGACCCAAAGCATCCCGAAAATCCTCATCACCTCTGTATTTCACTGTGATTTTCACTTCTGCGGTGATTTCCTTATTGCAAATTTAGTTCAATGAGTAACTTAACCAGGGTGACCTGCTAAACACTACAGACAGGGCTAGGCATTTATCAGAGTATTTTAAATCACTGCAATTGAGCGAAAACTACGCAAGTTTCAGATGAGAAAATAATGAGACACATGGAGGAAATGGGGCCCACTTGACTGAGCTGCAGTAAACTGACCATTTAATGGAACAGACTTGATTAATTTCCTGCCGATGTTAAATTACCTCTGATAGGTGTCTAATGCAATATAAATGGGTAGGTTGAAGTTGTAGCGATGGGACCTTATTCTTAATATGTGCTGGAATCCCTCTCATAACCACCTGTGTATCTTTTAGTGCAAATTTGTTTTAATTTGCAATAGGAGAAAAAGGTGATACCGACATAAAGGTGGTTACATGCATGTTATCTCACATGTTATTTCTGAATGTCAAGGGAAAGCATTAAAATCTAGGTGATAAATCCTGTAATATTAATGAAGTATGAATATTTTATAGGAGAAGGATTTATACAAACTGGGACAAGTCAGCCTCCAATCCAGGTAGAGATGTTTAAGGGTGGTCTTCCTGAAAGGCTAATTTTATATAGAGCCACAAATTTAAGTAATAAATAACATAGAAATATCACTCTTAGCAGCGCCTGTAGCTCAGTGGGTAGGGCGCTGGCCATATACACCCAGGCTGCTGGGTTCCAACCCCACCCAGGCCAGCTAAACAACAATGACAACTGCAACCAAAAAATAGCCGGGCATTGTGGCAGGCACCTGTAGTCCTAGCTACTTGGGAGGCTGAGGCAAGAGAATAGCTTAAGCCCAAGTGTTTGAGGTTGCTGTGAGCTGTGATATCACAGCACTCTACCAAAGGTGACATAGTGAGACTCTGTCTCAAAAAAAAAAAAAAAAAGAAAAGAAAGAAAGAAATATCACTCTCCATAGTGTAAGTCTAATTTTTAACTCCTTCACTGGCCAGCAAAAGAAGAACCTGTAGGGCATATGTATACAGAACTGAATACAAACGAAAAATGGTTAAATTGAGATATTTTACATGGCAGTTTGAGTCCGATGATCATTGCTAACTGAATTTCTTTATACCTTCATACTTCAAATAACACATTGTTTGCCCGAAGTAAGCCAATTCATTTGGGCAGGTGTAGTTCAGGTCTAAGAGAAAGTAAGTTGAAGAGGGCTGCTCAGTACACTGTCAAGTTGTCTGACAAATGTTTGTCCATGGACTCCTGAGTTATCACTTATTTTTCATAAGTTCTTTATTGTTTTTATCTGTATTTCTATGTTTATTCATTCATTCATTCATTCATTGAAGACTGGGTCTTACTTTCTTGCCCTCAGTAGAATGCTGTGGCATACTAGGCCCCAGGAACCTAAAACTCCTGGGCCCAAGAGATCCTCTTGCCTCAGCCTCCATAGCAGCTGGGACCACAGGCACCTGCCAGGATGCCCAGCTATTTTTGGAGATGGGGTCTTGCTCTTGCTCAAGCTGGTTTGAATTCCTGAGCTCAAGCGATCTGCCCACCTCCACCTACCAAAGTGTCTTCATTGTCTTTAAACATTAGATGTCTAGAAAGTCTCCCAAACAATGTCAGTTTTAAGCAAACCTTATTTATGAATCTCATTTTTGTACCTCTTTATCCAGGGAATTTATGTTCAATTGTTTTTGTAATAACATTTCATTAATTTACAATGAAGCCAAGTGCCATATAATTCAGGGAAAAGGCCATCCTTTGTTTGTTGGGGGTTTTGACTGAGTTTCCTCCTTAGTTCAGTCGAAAAAGTGTCAAAAGTCAGAATCTTTTGCCAGGAAAAGGCTTTTCTTATTTACTAGCTGACATAAAATACAAATATAATTTCACAAGTAAGATTTCTTCTCTAAGTACACAAAATTCCATTACGGAAATAACCATTTAAAGGATTTAGGTCATACATGAAGAAATACATTATCTGTCATTTTAGACATCTTTAGACTATTCAGAAATCATTCCAAATTTTTAAATATGAGTTTGGGACATAGCATTCTGCAAATGTTTTCGAGTATAATGGGGGAGAGAAAAGTGAGGTTTCCAAACTGGCATCCTCATTCTGCAGTGAATCCTAAAGTTATGTTCGTGGTTATTATTTTCATACATTTATTTCATTTCAATGATGTATTATTTTTCAGAAGGGTTTTGGAGTATGTCTATACATTGGTGCACTGGTCAGATATTTTTCTCTCAAAAATGGCTAAAAAAATTGTCTTGCTTTATATTATTCACATATACATTATCATTAATTTTCTTATCATAAAAAATTCTAATTTCAAAAGCTCTTTTGATAACCATAAGTTAATCTAGCCATCAAATGTTTAAATATTTAATAGCCAAAATATGTACCAGCTGCGAGTTGCAGCTTTATGTTGGCATTTTGAGTTAGAATGAATGAACCATATTTCATAGCTGTGGTATTGAAAGTAAAAAGCATTTTACGCTCCTTTGGGGACATGGCTTTCATGCCCAAAATAGTTCTGAACTTTAACTCAGCTTCCCAAAGTAGCCAAAATCAGATTCAAATTATCTCCCCTAATTTCTCCTCCAGAAAGACTCATTGTCTCTGCATGATGTTCCTCCCTGGGATATAGAGACATTGCAGGAATTACTGGACATCTTGGCTCTTTCTCTTCTCTGCCCTCTTGGGCCCCAAGAGCTAGAAAGTTCCCTAATGGTATCTACTGCTGCCTGCATCCCCATGTGGTGTTTAGTACATAGTAGGCATTTGAGAAATATTCATGAACGTTGAATTAAATTCAAATACAGCACCAAAGGTCCAGAAAAGTCTTGCTCTTTTAAGAACAGCAACCTTCCTGTATGCCCCTGCCAACCCCACTCACCCTAAGGAAAGCCTTACCTCTGGCTTCATCTTGTTCTCTCACCTTCTTGATCCTGGAAACTTGAGCTCTGTGGCCATTTTTTCTCACTCCAGTGTAAAAGGTTCATCAGAGTCTTGCTTCTCATTTGCATAAGAAACACTACGAAACCCTTGACTTGAAAAGATGAAATCTTCAGGAAGCCCAGTAACTGTCACGTCCAGCGAGGTCTACTTATATTTAAGATGGCAGCTTGTGGTAGGAGCTATTTCAAACAGAGATGGAAATTTCATTAGGTGGAACTTTGGTGATTCATTATCACCTGTTTGTGGGAATTTGGATTCCTCACATCCTGTTTCACTTATTTTTAAAACTATTTGAAGACAGGTACGATTTCTAGGTTCTAATCTAGTTGAATTATCTAGCAACATAAGAGTTGGATGTAAGCTTTCATAAGCCAGCAATGAAAGAGGAGTTGAGAATTATTACCCCCCTTACCGCAGGGGTTGATAAAATAAGGCATTCTCTTCTTCAGGAGGACAAAAGATGAATCACAGGGTTTGGTTTTCTTGTGAAAGGGATAATTCAAGCTGATGTATGATTTCTCATTTCATAATGTTAATAGTTACTAGTTAATTACACATTAAGGGTAATAACAGCTGTCTACCACCTGGTTCATCCTATATGGTGAGTCTGCCACATTCATACAATATCTAGAAGAATCATATAATGACGTTAACTAGCTACAACTTATAGGTGAGAAAATCACATCCCAGAGAAGCTAAGTAACACACTCAAAGACACAACTAGGCCAGCTAAAATAAGAAATTGCAGTAGTATGATTTGAAAAATCCCAATTCTCAGGGAGATAGGGAGCTTGGGGAGCATTATGGACATCCTTCATGTTATTTTGACCAAAAGACTGACTGATATGGTCCAGGTAAAGTTTCTGGGAAATCTGCCGTAGTGTCTAGAGGAAAGGAGGGCAGTTTCACCTTCTCATCTTACCTTGTCCCTAGTCTTCCCTACACTCTCTTCATCATTTTTTATTTGTGCATAGGTCAAAGGACCCTTTCTCATTGGTTTGGTGAAACTAGCCCTCCACTTAGAGGTGGCAACCTGGGGATGCCTGGTGCTATTTAAAAATGTGTTCTACAGTTTCGAGATACCTTGGAAATTCAATCCTGCTTCAACCGAGACTTTACAATGTACTTTGTAGCTCCAGTCTTTGCGGTAGGCACTGTACCAAAGAAAGTATACTAATGTTTTCAAATTATTTAATCACTATTTTCGTTAAGCTCAAAAGCAGATATATTTTGATGTGTCTCAGTACATTCAGAGTAACCCTAAATTCTTACCTTGAGGGAAGTCAAGCTATTTTATTGTCAAAGTACGTGATTTGGGATATCTTTTGAAATTATGGTATTTTATTGTACCCTTCGTTGATCTATTATGAATATTCTCAGACATTTGAAAATTACCGGATGTTTTCCAACCATGCGGGGGATTTTTCTGCATAGATAGTAGCCCTGTTCCACCACCTTTTACAAAATTTTTTGCCTGATTTTTAGAAGGAAAGTTACAACGTTTTTCCCTACTGGTAGCCACAATAAATGGAAGACATTTCAAAAGAGGAAGTTACAGTTCGGTTTTTCCAAGTTAGCATTTCCTGCTTCTTGGTTCTCCTGTTTATTGGGCTGCTTTGGGGCCTGAAATGAAAAATAGGAAGGAAAAAGGGAATCAGTGAACATACGCTAGAAAATGATGCCTTGTTTTCAGGCAACTGCTCAAGGAAAGACTTTGTTTAATATTCAATGTGAGTAACCTGGGGGAGGGAATGGTACATGTTTTAGAAATTTTATTGTTTTTAACAATGCAGGCAGGCAGTTTCCCATTTCAACCACAGATACCAGCAAAACCCAAGCTCCTGCAGAGAAGCACCCAGCCATCTATTGTTTAGAATGGTTTTAAAAAGAATTCGGATCGCTCTTTTCTCTTCTGAATCTGTGTGCCAAATGACAGAGACCAATATTCATCTTCTTTTACTCTAAAACTCAGAAAGACACATGAAAGAAGCTAGAAATGCATTTCTTAAAGGGATTTAGTGCAGCTATTTTAAATAATTTATACACACACACATACACACATATATCCCCTGAGTGCCCATACCTCCCCCCCTCCTTTGGCTTGTGTAAAATCAGTAGCTACCTAACTGAAATTCACTTCCTAGGACGGTGACATCTCAGAGGTCTTCCAACTAGAACTTGAAATCCCCAGAGCTGCACAAGTTGTCCCTCTGGGCCACCGACTCACGCAGCTGCTGGTCAGCACCTCCGAGAGGAAAAGTGAAAGTTGCCAACGTTATTAGCCGGCTCTGAGTTTGCACGAGAAACCAGTGCGGCTCTTGAGCCACATGGGAAACATCTGCGGCTGGGGCCAGTGCCCCGAAACTGCGGCCAGTGGCTGGCGATCTCTTCTCTCCTCCTAGCCTTCCTAACTCCCTCCCGCTTTATGTAGAATTCTCTCTCTCTCTTTTTTTCTTGAGCAGCTACTCAGGCAACCCCTCCCTCGAATATGGACTGTAAGGAGTTGAAACGCTTTCGGGTTCCGGCTTTCGAAATCCAGCTGGTGAGAGGCTGTACAGACTCCCGGGACCTCTTGATGGCCGCCAGCCACTACACGCAGAAGGTGCGCGAGACCTAGCGCGTGGATAAAAAAGACACCCCCACCCCCAGCCCGACACGCAAAATCTCTCTGCCGGGTGGTCGTTTTGAGGTCTTTGTCCGCATGTCCTTCGTCTGGGCCCGGCACTCCCATGTCTGGCCGGCAGGTGGCGGGGTTGGTTCACGGTGAGCCACTCCCAGGGTGGGCCAGGCGCTTCTATCTCCCCGCGGTCGCTCCGCAGCTGGGACTCAGGCTCTGGAGGAAAACTCAGCCCTGCCCTGGAGGGACCCAGAAGAGGGAAGAAGCAGAGAGGGCTCCTCGCTAAGAATCAGAGCACCAAGTGGCTTTGGGGATCCGTCCCCGGGCCGCCGACTGAGCTGCCGTCGCTGGGCAGCACGCAGGTAGCCCAGCGTCGGAGAACAGACCCCGACCAGATGGTCCCGGCGCCCCGAGAGGTCGTCAGTGACACCCGCGGGGTTGGGGTCAGGGCAGCTGCGCGGGTTTCTGCGGGTCCTGCGGCTCGCCATAGTCTCCAGGGGTCCGGGGGCTGTCCAGACCAGCGTAGGGGAGCAGATAGAGCACAGAGCTGCAGCGTGACGCTCGGGGCAGGTCCAAGTCTCCACTGCCTTGTCTGTGCAGCTGCAGGTCCCTACACTCACACTTAAGCCCTCCGCGTCTATCTTATGCTGCCCGGAATTGCTAGGCCTAGTTCCAGAAAGCTCTCAGCCTGTGCCCCGGAAAACACAGAGTTGGTTCCCTGCAACCAAGGCTGTCTCGGGGCGTCTTACGGCGGCGGGAGTCCTGTCCCGCGCTCTCACAGCGTTTGCGCGGCTACAAGACCAGCGGAGACTGCTCTGCTGCTAGAAAGTCGTTTAGTCTCTGGAGACCAGAACTAAAGAGTGAACCCTGATGTGGGCTGGACGTAGGGGACCGAGTAAGGCCTCGCTCCCAGGCGGCTGGGGAGCCAGGGAAGAAATGAGTAATCAAGCCACAAAACTCCCCCAAAGCGCGTTTTCGACTGAGGCGCCATAAAGACACAGCAGGGCAGGTAGCAGAAGGTTGGCGGTGGCGGCGGCGGCGGCATTGGCGTCCCAGCTTGGTCGCGCAGGACGCAAACACGTCGACCCTCAGAAAGGAGCCACAGCAGAGCTGCAGGTCAACTTTATACTTATTTTATTTCAATAGAAGGGCTTTTCCCCCCACCTGAAACAGCCCGTGTTCCGGGGAGGGAGGTCGCCAACCTTTTCTCCCGCTACCCCCAGTCAATTCAGAGTCTTTCTGAAGCTCCCTTTGCCGTCTAGAGGCTCGACCCCTGAGGTGACGTGGGAGACCCAGTTGTCTCCCTCGGGCGGGGGGAGACGTGGGACTGACCGAGCTCACCCGCTTCGAACCCCGGGAGACCGCGCGCCCCGCTGAGCCCCGAGGGGGCAGGACCTGGGGGCGGTTTCTGCACGAAGGAGGCGGAGCCGCGGCCGTCTATCTGCGCTGCCATTGGCCGCGGGCCCCAGACTGGCGGGCTCACGTCACGGACCGGGCCCACCCCCTTGGCAATGTCTTCAGCTTGCTGCACTCCTAACTTAAGCATTTATTCCACTGGGATAGAAGCGGCAGGAGCAGCGTTGGCACCAGCGAACCATGGCTGGGATTTTCTATTTCGTCCTCTTTTCGTTTCTCTTTGGGATTTGCGACGCTGTCACCGGTTCCAGAGTGTACCCCGCGAATGAAGGTAGGAGCGGGGTGGCTTTTTTGCGGTGGAGGACAGAGAGGGGACTATTCTCGGGCGAACGCTCCACCAGAGCGCGGGGCCCGGCTGGTTGGTGTTGGGGGGAGCCTGGCGCGAGCAGTGCGTCCTGACTCCAGAGAAGGGGGTCGCGACTAGAGGATCCGCGGAGGGAAGGCGAGGAACCACCGGGCGGCTTGCCCCGAGGCGGTGACCCGTGCTAGCGGGTCTACCCAAGTTTCTAACCAAAGGCCAAAGTTTATCAGCTTTCGCCTGCGAGGCCCGCTTGCGGTTCGCGGAGGGGATGCCTAGGATCCAAGACCTGGATTTAAAAGAAAAAAAAAAAATTCTATGTATCAAGTCCTTTCCCCCACCAGCCCCGGGAGAGGGGAAAACGCAAGCCTGGGGCAGAGTGAGAGCTTGGTGCTACCGTTTTCTAGGGAAAGCCTTCAGAGCCCTGGTTTCTGCAAAGTTTCCCGTGATCTGCGCTTTCCGGGACCCGCTTTGGGGCCTCCGCAGCGCAGCAGTGGTGGCGCCGCTCTCCTGGCGCCCGTGACCTGATTTCTAGCACCCAGCGTCCGACACCTCCGCCCACGCCAAGCTCCGCGCCCTGGGGGTGTGATCTCGGGCTTGGGGGGGTCCCGAGCTCCTCAAATCACCTTGCAGACCTGGGGAACCCCGCCAGCAAGTTGAACGTAGTCGAGTTTTGCTTTTTGCCTCAGAATTGTACAGTGGGCTAATTAGGAGGAAACGTGAGGGATTGACTGGACCCGTCTGGGTGCTCAGTTTTCTGGGCGTCTATTAGGACATGCTAGGAGGATTTGATGATGATGATGATGATGTGTGTGTGTGTGTGTGTGTGTGTGTGTGTGTGTGGAGGCGATGATCGTTTAGTTTCTGATGATCCCGGAGACAGAAGAGCTATGTGTGTGCGAGCGTCTGTGTGTGTGTGTGTGTGTGTGCGCGCGCGCGCGTGCATCTACGTGCACATAGGTGGGCGAATGCCTGCGTGGAAGTGGTCGCGGGTGATTGTGTGTCCGTGAGCGGCCTGAATGTGGGCGCGTGTGTTCCAGCGTATGTTCTTGCTATGGCCTGTGTGCATTTTTGCATCCATCTCTCAAATTCTTCCCTCTTTCCCACATCCATCCATCTATCGGTCTAGCCACCTATCCATGCATCCATCCATCCGTCCATCCATCCATTCATCTATCCATTCATCCATCTCTCCAACTCTCCAGGCATCCGTCCATTCATCCTGCGTAATCTATCATTTTCCCTGTTCCGAAGGAGGGAGCCAAAAACCAACTTAGCTTTGGCTGGGCAGCGGGTACCCAGAGCTCTCCAGATGGAGGCTCCGAGAGATTCATACACCTGCCCACAGACACTGCTTAGGAAGCAACGGCCGCCGCGGTCGCTGCGCTCTCCCAGCTCCAGCTCCCCCCTCTCCTTCCGACGTGGCTTCTGGTGCCCTCGCTACGGCCCAGCCGCCTCACGATCCTTAGGATCATTCATTCGGAGGAATCCCAGATCCTGCGTTTTTCTGGCGTTGTTGCACACTTGTTAGGACGTCCCCTGAGACCTCTCCCGCCCTAGACGCCCCAGACGTGGAGACTGTTTTCTTTATTTTTACCTCTTCTTTGCTTTTTCTTTTGGAAGCAAAACTTGGGAGCCCTAAACAAAAAGCGCTGATGGAGCCCGTAGGTTCATGTTGAAAGAAGGGGGGTCGCTCCCTTTCCTCGACCCCACCTCCCCTTTAAAAATTAATTCATTTTGTTGCTTTTTATTCCCATCACGTTTCCTTTTCTCCCTTTTACCCTCCTTTTCTACTCCCTCCCTTTTTTTGTAAATTGGGTCTCATTGTTCCCTTTGTGTCCCTAATCCACCTTACATAAATCCAAATGGATGTAGCGGCCTTTCTCTGGGGACGGAGAAGAAGAAAGAAGGGGGGGGAGGGGATGAGGGGCTGGGGGGAGCCACCCGGGGAAGGCTCTACATTTTAAAATAATTAGCAGACCCCTGGAATTCAGGCTTCTCAGGAAAACCAGAGGAAAGGGACCGATTTTTAACTCTGTTGACTATGCGATAAAATGAGAGGGGAGGTGGGCAAACTTCAGGGGCCTGGGGGGTAAGACTGAGAATTGGGGTGCCCAGGAGCAAGGATGGAGGCTGCCCATTCCCACACCTCCCCCACCCAGAAGAGCCAGGCTCGCTGATCAAATTAATAACCCAGTGGTTCCTTTGAGGTGGGCCCTTCGACCCCCAGGGCTGCAGATCTCGGTGGGAAAGGGAATGTGGAGAGGAAACATTGCGTCCCTTTCAATGTCGTGGGTACCTAGCACACATTTCCAGGCTGAGTTGGGTACGGCCGCACTGTGGGCTCCCTCTCCCTCCCTCCAGCTCTGACGCACACTCCTAGGTGTAGCACAAGCACGCTGAGTCCAATAGGCAGCAGCCCCTGCCTAAAATTCAAACCAGTGATTTCCTCAGGGTGGAGGACGAGTCCCAATTGTCCTCAAAAAGCCCTGAGAAAGAGAGAGTAGTTCATTTGCATTCCAACTCTTCACGCCTGGCATTATTACTCCTCCCTGAAACTTTGATATTTATAAAAGCCGCGGATACCATGTCCAGGGACTATTTATTTGGTGGTGGAAAGGAGAAAATGTTAGGGTAGAGAGCTTTTTTCTGACCCTCAGGATAGTCTCTGATAGGAGATAGAATTCACTTGTGGCCCTGTCACCACGATGAGTTATGGGGTCGTCTGGAACTTGCAAAAACAAATAATCCTAGTAGGTACCAGACAAAGATGAATGCAAATTTTGCTCTGGAGTATAACTGCCCTACATAGATATATTTATTTATTTATTTTTTTCTTTTCGAATTGTACTTGACATTCTCTATTCATCCTTTTTTTGAAAAATGAATCAAGGAGTCCTGGGTTGGAATTTTAAATGCTAAGCAAGTTAAATAAATAAAGACCTGCAGATTTAAAGAGGGGAGAAGATCAAATGAGTAATGGTTATTTACATAAGTGAGACCAAGTTTAGGTTTTGATCAGAGTTGGATATGTGCGACCTGAGCACATATGGAAGCGCTCAGGCAAATGGTTTTTGTATTATTGGCTTTTTACAATTGGAAATTAATCTATTTTTCTTTTCTTTTTTTTTCTTTTTATTTGCAGTTACTTTATTGGATTCCAGATCTGTTCAGGGAGAACTTGGGTGGATAGCAAGCCCTCTGGAAGGAGGGGTAAGTTCTCTGAGTTGCTCTCTGATCCTGAGCGTAAAAAAGGAATGATTAGCAACTTTCGGAGAGTCCTAATGGCTTGATTCTTCTTGATTGTGGAGAGGGGGTCAGATTTCCGCCGTGGCCTACGAAGTGAATTACGCTTTGTTGGGGGAAATTCTACCCTCCCTCGGGATGGCTCTGTCATGGAAGAACTAGAAACCAAAAGGGCAGAAAGAAGTTTCAAAATTGGGAGATTGGTGGAGGCATAGACTTAGATGCCTATTTAAAACTAAAATACCAGCGGGAAATATGATCCAGGGGCCAAATTAGAATATATACCTACCTATGACTGTGATGGCCATGAGGTCCTGACAGGGTTAATTTCAGAGCAATTGTTCTGCTTCCAAATGAGGAAAATGAATAAATAAGGATACCAGAGAGAAAACATTTCTTTTTCTTTTTTAGAAAACATTTCTAATCTTATCCAAATTAGCAGCACAGAGGCCCCTTACCTTGCTCTCACAATCTTAAATCAGCTGTTCTTTTGTGCAAACTGAGAGAAAGCCCTGTGAGTTTGTGTTGGGGCACACTGTGGGCAGAAAAACTCACGTTTGTGCACTGCTGGTGTTAAATGTGAAAAGTTTAAGTGTTTCGAATCTTGGATCTTTGAGGATGCGGGAGGCTGATGTGTAAAGTCTGATCTAGCATATCCCTATTCCTTCTTGAATTTGTGGCTCTTACCATCACTGCCCCCATGGGAAGATTCAGAGAATACTAGTAGGTCAATGGCCACGTTCTTCTAACTGCCTTTCAAAACAAACCAGAAAGAATCAACTTTGGAAAGACATCAGTACAACATGTGGCTAATTTCTGCCAAATTGAAAGGACTCTCGAATTCTTTTAAAATTAGGCAAATCGTCCTTCCTTCACATGCTTTATAGTCTGAGACTGAGTCAATTGATTAAAAACAATGGGGAGAAAAGATCAGGGGTCTTAGTAAGCACAAACTGTAATGCTAGCACCCAGCATGGTGCTCCATATCCAATCATTGAATAAATAATAAATTTATTATTAAATTTAAAAAGTTAAATTTAAAAAATCCAAAGTTAAAAAATAAAGATTCATAGAAAGTGTTATAAAGAATGCATTTCAAAGATGAAACTAGGCAAGAAAATAGTCACAGAAATGGACAATTTTAGGCTGCCTTGTTTCAAAGCAGATCTTATAATCTATCTGGAATAAAACGGAGATTGCCCTGCCTTCCTGTATTTTTTTTTTTTTTTTGCCTGAACTTGACAGCCATTGGTTTGTTCTCTGGTGAAAAATTTTAGTCTACCCTCAAAACCATTTTTTTTAAAGGGATGGGGGAAAGTGATTGGCAGGCCTCTGGCAGTGTAGACAGGCTGTATTCACCACTGATTGCAGGCAATTGCCCTCATCCTTTGAATGTGAAGAAAGGTACAGCTTTATCTTGGTGAGAGTCAGACTCATTGTTAATCCTATACCCTGGAAAGGTCACTGATTCAGAGGAGGCTTTCCCAGGCTGCAGCAGGGGGATTGCTTGGGAGGTT
Source organism: Galagoides demidoff (assembly GCA_963574575.1). Classification (NCBI taxonomy): domain Eukaryota; kingdom Metazoa; phylum Chordata; class Mammalia; order Primates; family Galagidae; genus Galagoides; species Galagoides demidoff. The sequence goes on from CAUYQV010132343.1 coordinate 32,324, forward strand.
AAAATGTATGAGAACTGCAAGTAATAGGAAGGATGAAGGATATCAGTACTTGTCTTAATAAATTTAATGAGCCTTATTTTCCTTAGGTTGTTAGGTTCTGGCTGCCTTTGGTTTGAAGACAGAAAACATCTAGCACAATTTTGAACCTGTATATTTATTTCAGTAAATGTATATGTGACCTATATAAAATCAAGGGGTGACACATTTTAGAGTACAGGATGGTCTATCTAGTTTCTAGAAAGCTTTTACTGCAATTTAATATGTTGCAGACATTTCTCTCTCTTTCTACAGAACTGCTGAAAGAGCACCTGGTCACTTTTTCTAGACACAAAACTTCTTTTGATTGTCTTGAAATGTATTAAAACATATTAGGCATAGCTGGTTATGTACAATCCAGAACTTTTTATGGGTTGGATGTAGGCAGTTTTTATTTTTCCTTAAATATAAGGTGTACAACATTCTACATATTCTTTTTAAAAAATTAGAAGTGAAGTTTTATTTGTTTGTAAAAAATTAGTCACTCCAAAATACATAGTTGCCATGGAGAGACTGTGGGTCAAATTACAACATTTAATCTCTACATAATTGAAAAAGATTTTTTTCAAGCTTAGAGTCAAAGAAGGAATTGCATATTTACCAAAGGGACGTGGATTGCTTATCTTCAAAAAGTTCTTTCTAGCTGAGGGTAAAATCAGACTGAGTTTTTAAGAGATTATTCTCAAATCTCTACTTGTTAATTGTTGTTACAACATTTCACATCTTTTTTGGCTGAAAACTTTGGAGAGTTTTGTCTGATAATGACATTTATTTGTTGTTCTTGCTATTTGAAAAAAGAAAACGAAACCTGATTGGATAAAACAATCAAGTAAAATATGAAAGAGTCCCAGGCAGCTGACTCTAAGAACAACTCCACAGGACATCAGAATGGGGAAAGTGATTGTTGCTGATGGCAGTACTGCAGCAAAAGCTACTTTCTTGGTAGTGTTTGTTTAAAGGAGTGTCTAGAGTTGCTGACACTCCCTGTAAAATATAAAACTAAGGCAGGATTTGTCACTGTCCTAGTGAATTGATCAAGGTGGTTGGACAATTACGTTGAGGCTGCAGTGCTCACGTTCAGCCAGAATGATTCTGTGTGAACTGTGGAGATGCCCCATGTGCCTTCATTTACATTGATAAATGTGTTTTTCCATATTCCCATTGTTCTGAGATGAGAAGCATGCTGAGTGGGGTTTTTTGAAGGTGAGGATCTATTTTTGGATTTACATGAATTTCCTAAAATAAGTAAATTACTGGTGATTTGTTGCTTACTGGATAAAAAGAAATTCTGATCACCATAGGGCACTTACCCTTCCCAACTTTTATGACGGTATCAGATAAAAGAGATTCAGGATTTTATGCATGAGGGCCCTTCACATAGTAACATTTCCATCCGTTAATAGTTTTCCAAGACACAGATGGGAAATGTGTTAAAAGATACATGTATGGTTCTATATCCTACACTGGATTGCATGAGGTGGAGCCATTAGAGCATACAAATTTTAAAAACTTATCTTTCTTTTTCTTCTAATTATATTCATGTGTTACTTAAGCTGCAGATCCATATCACTGCATTATTATAGATGTTAATGAAGAATTGGAAGCGCCTACCAGCCTATAGGAACCCTCAAATTATCTGCTGCTTTTAGACTTACTTTTAAAAGCCATTATGAGGGTGGAACTATTACTTTAGTCACAAGGAATTCTAAATTCAGATTGTCCCACTATAAGACTCGTGTTAGGAAGTAGAATGCCAGGAAAACACTACCATCCTCCTTTCATTTCCTTGGTCCTTTAGTCCTAAATACCAATTACTATTTTATTTTTCATATCCACAGAATAATTAGAAGAAAAACATATATGCATTCTTATTTCATCAAGTGTCTTTGTTTGAAGAATAAGAACATGTACGAAGCTTTTCACTGAACAGAAACTCCTGAAAAGTTGTCTCTGTTGTAAGCGATAGTGTATTTGAGAAACACAACCATAAAATTAACTTCCTATCTTCTCAGGGTTCCTGAAACCGGAATGGTGGGATTTTCTTTTCCCCTTGAAAGAGTAGTGATGGTGCCAAAAAAAATCAATTGCTTTTTTTTTTTTTTAAAGGTATTAGAGAGCAAAGTTCTGACAGGAGCACCACTAATTAACTGATAATTGTCTTCCTTTGGCAAGCTGTCCTCTTCCTGCCCTTAATTTGCAGTTCTCCCTACCCTAGTTGAAACAATACACATACTGGTTTTTTTATTTATGAGTAAATTTGAACTGTTGCCACTTGAAATTGTAGCTGTTGCAATAGGTGAATTTGAGGTGGTTAGACCACCACAAGGAACGACTGAGAACTCACAGGTAGTAAATCCACCATTGCTTCTGGATTTTAGGCGAAAGATCGAAACTACTGGAAAAAAAGAAAAAACTTCCTTGGTAAAATATTGTCTTATCGCCTGCACTGTGCTTTATTGGTGATGATTGGTACTCAGTAGTTTTCATCATTATTGAAAGACTAATAATCAGTGTCCTGCGCATAAAATTACGGCATGATGGCATGATGAAACTTTATAATTGATACATTTCCTTTGGCTCTCTGCAGTGGGAGGAAGTGAGTATTATGGATGAAAAAAATACACCAATCCGAACCTACCAAGTGTGCAACGTGATGGAGCCCAGCCAGAATAACTGGCTGCGAACTGACTGGATCACCAGAGAAGGAGCCCAGAGGGTGTACATAGAGATCAAGTTCACCCTGAGAGACTGCAATAGTCTTCCGGGCGTCATGGGCACCTGCAAGGAGACCTTTAACCTCTACTACTATGAATCGGACAACGACAAGGAGCGGTTCATCCGGGAGAGCCAGTTTGCCAAAATTGACACCATCGCGGCTGACGAGAGCTTCACCCAAGTGGACATTGGCGACAGAATCATGAAGCTGAACACCGAGGTCCGGGATGTGGGCCCGTTGAGCAAGAAAGGGTTTTACCTGGCTTTTCAGGATGTGGGGGCCTGCATCGCCCTGGTGTCGGTCCGCGTGTTCTATAAAAAGTGTCCGCTTACAGTTCGCAATCTGGCCCAGTTTCCAGACACCATCACAGGGGCTGATACGTCTTCCCTGGTGGAAGTTCGAGGCTCTTGTGTCAACAACTCAGAAGAGAAGGATGTGCCAAAAATGTACTGTGGGGCAGATGGCGAATGGCTGGTACCCATTGGCAACTGCCTGTGCAACGCTGGGCATGAGGAGCGGAGCGGAGAATGCCAAGGTAAGAGGAGCCATATTGTACTTTTTTTCATTAGGGCTTAGTGCACGTAATTAAATCAGAGATGAGACTAAATGGAGTAAAGCCAGTAATTAGCAGCCCCTGTGGGATGTGGTGGGACAGAGGGGTCTAATGAGTAAGTGCTATAGCTCCAGGTGGCAAGGCTAAGACGTTTCTAATACTGACAAAATAAATGATGCTGCTGTAATCAGCAGAAAGCCAAACACATTTGCTAACAGGCACTCAGATCTGAACAGGCTTGATGCGCCCTCGGAAATGTAAATGAACACGCTGAAGAAATGGCCTTGATTGATCCTTCCTTAAAGAGGGCGGACACATTTTTGAGCCATAGTTTTCTTGTCTTTAGCCCTGGCAAAAATGACAAAGATGGTAAATATCTCTTGTCTTAAGTATGGGGCATGAATGATTTAAATGTGAAATTAGGATTGTGTTGTTCCAGTTCCCGCCCTCTGATTAAAATCGAGCTGTGTGAAGAAGGTCCATTTGTTTTCCTGCTGTGAAGCGGTGATGTGGCCAGTGAGGTGGGGTTGTGGGTTTGGAGTGACAATGTTTCAAGTACATTCTGTTCCCTGAGCACCCAATGATAGGGTCTCTAAGTGAAATTAATCTTGAGGAAAGACCTCTTCATTTCTCTTAGGAGGTGATAATAGAGCTCAGGAGAGTCTTATTTGATCTGTGGTCGGAGGCAGTAGCAAATTGTGACCCAATTTGCCATTGATGTGGGTTATTGAGTGTCTGGAGAAATCAACATGATAAATATTTTTAGCATGTGTATTACTGTGTATTATATTACTAAGGTTGGTTTTAATTGTTTGTCCGTCACCTAAAGTTTATTATAAGAGATTTATTGCTGCCTTATTTCTCCTGCCTGTCAGAATCTGGGGAGTTTGTCAAATCTTGTACTTTATACCAGCTTTGTGTCTGAGTAAGAGATGAGTAACCTGGATTGTTCATGTCACATGTGGATTAAGGCTTTAAAAAATCAGTCCTAGCTTTTGTCTTGTTTGGTATTGACTTTTTTGGTTATCAATAGTTTGCTGCCTCCGACCCTGTTAGGGTTACAACTGAACAGCCATAGTGTAACTCTGGTCTCATCTGTGGCATGAACAGTTAGATGGATATTGTCTCAGGGTTACTGCTGAGCTGTAGATACCTCACCACATGGTTCATCTGATTTGGTGATTAAAGAGCCTGAAATAACTGACTGCCAAACAATTTGTCTGGCATTTCAAGCGTCTTAATGACAAGGTGGGATTAACGATGGGGCAATCCGTTTGACTGGCTGGAAATCAACAGCTAAAACCTAAAGAAAATTGCATTTTATTAATCTGGTGTCAGAGACATGTGCGTTTCTCTTTTGATAGTTTATACTTTCCTAAAGTGTCATTTCCAGTTTGTTATAGTTATTTCTGGGAGTGGTTGACAGTGGCCATCCTTTAATTTTGTTGCAAATGAAACAGAAGACTGGCTACTTTGCTGTTGTTCTAGAATGTTAAAAATAGAAAAGTTATAACCTTGATAATTTACAAGTTGGAATTGAAAGTTTTCTATAAGGATGAATGTCTGTTTTGCTCTTGAGTTAGCAACTATTCCATGAGCTTTACTAAATTGAAAACCTGAGACGTATTCCTGTATTCCTATAGGAAAACATGTGAGTGCACTGCTATTGGCAACTAATGTACAACGATCAAAGTAGGAACAGGAAAATGAGCAAAGCGATGACATGGCATCACATTTTGCAGTGAATTTATTCTGCCTTTTTGATTTTTATAAAATAGGACTTTCACATCTTCACAGGTCAAGATTCTTATATATGTCTAAAGAAAAAAAAAACACCATTGACTTCCATTTCCTGCTTAAAATGTTCACTCTTTCCGCATTGGTACATCTCCCTGTCTCTAATGTCATGGATTTTCAATTGTCACAGAACCTAGTAACTCATACATTGCTAAATTGTGAAACTACTTGACATTTTTACAGCCCGAATTAGAAGGAAAAGAGAAAAAGATGGCGAGAGAAGTGACTGTAAAGGCAATTAAACATTTTAGTGGTTTACTTCATGGAATAATTTGGGGAACCCAGTTAATCATGTGGTTCAGGGAAGGGAAGGAGGAGCTCCAGGTTTCAGTCCAGACCATCTCTGAGCAAACTGTTCCTAACACAAGGCTAGATATTTCAAAGAAGGAAGAGGACGATTGAGCGAGCCTTCTTGAGAACCTTCAGTGTTTTCAGCTGAGCTATCCAAGTTTTATTGTTCTGTTTTGTTCTTTGCTCCCCGAAATGAATAACTCTTTCAAGACACATCTTGCACAAAACCTTGCGCTTTGCTTGTTTTTTTTATTGTTACTGAGTGAGAATTTCTGATGAATTTAAGGAAGAAGAAAAATCTCGAATGACAGGGGATTCTTCAACTCCAAACTTGAATGAGACTTTTTAAAAATTAGTCCATGCAATAAAAAGTTGTAGAACTAATCAAAATGGTTAATCCTATTTTTGACATTATTATTGGCATCAAAGAAGCATCTAGGTATAGTGAAAGGGATATGGAGACAAGAAAATGCAACTCGTTTTGGTCACTTAGCTGCATTTGTTTGGTTTGTTCATCTGAGCTTGGTTTGTTCATCCATAAAATGGGTTGGTCACAATTATACTTCGTTTACTTATATACACTTAGAGGACTTGGTGATATGAGGTTGTTGAAAGTCATCTTATAGATCATAAAGCTCTTTGATGCTAACATTTTTTCATTGCTGCGGTCTCCCCAAGGTCATAGCTGTTGACTTTAGGAGTGTTGAGTTGAAACAGTAAAAAGGAAGCCCATCTCTTGACCACTCTTTGAAGTTGAGGCTAAAGATAGGAAGCATCCCCATCTTTCACCCTCACAAAGAATAATATCCATTCTCACACTTCACATAGAAAATAATATTTGGAGAGTGTTATTTTTTTCCCTCCTTTGGAGGAAAGATAAGTTTTCTTTGAAGGAGACAAAAGTGATTTGTGGGTAGAACAAGAAAGACGATGTAAAGAGAGCTTAGGAAGGAATCAAAAGGAGAGCTGGAGTCTTCACGGCTCTGGCAGCAGGCTTCTCCCCAATTGTCCTTTCAATAGTTCTACTGTGGCAGGACAAATAGAAGGACAGGTGAAAGGTCACCTACTTCCTCATCCATCTTCCTTAGGGTCTAGGAGGTCAGAGTGAAGATTGATTAAGATCTTAAATGTTTGACAAAGGATCCTTGGGCCAAAATGGCCAGGGCGGGCGGGGGCCTGGGGTGCACTGTTGTTTGACTCTAACCCTGATGGTCCGCCAGAGTTGTCCAGGGACCCTGGGGACAGCACTACACTTCCTCTTGCAGTTTTTACCCCCAGCAGCAAATGGTAATGGAGAGGCAGGATGGGGGCTGGGCAAGGGTGGGTTTGCCCTCTGAAGCAGCTGCAAGTTCATTCTCCCCTTGAATAACATTTTCTGAAATGATTTGGTTTAGTCTCAATAAGACAACAAAGAGTGTCAGCCACTTATCTGTCCTCTCAAGGAGAATGTAACTGGAGTTAGCAAGCCCTTTAAACTTGCCCAGTGCCTGGGTACAGAGCATAATGTCATTATTAGAGTTAGATTGGTTACCAGGCCCCATCAGACTTTAGGAGAAGAGAAACGAAACCCCACCTCAGACATCTCCTCCCCCTGAGGAAATGTTCCAGATGTCTTTTACGGGGTTGTTTTCATTACTTCAAAAATATTAAGCAGAAGAAAGAATATTATTATTATTTGCCTAATTAAAAGCTGAAAAATGAAAGAAGGCCTCCAGATTTACTCTTTGGGAAATCTGCATCAGTAATGCTTTTAGAGAGTATATATAAAAATAATATTAATGAAAAGAAAACATTCTTATGGAGTCACGTTTAAGGCCAAATAATTACAAATGTGGCAGAATTAAGCCGGGTAGGAATCAAGCCTTGTTGAAATATACAATTTTGGTAGAAATTGAGGTCATAGGTATCCAATGGCTATAAAATGGAAATATTTTTAAAAAGGAGAGAGCTGTGTCAAAAAAGACAATTACTGTTTTACAAATATACTATAGAAGGATGTTTAGAAAAGAAGTAATGGAAGGAAGGCATTTCAAATACAGTTCACAGAGATGCTATTTCACATCCTTTGCACTTCTGAAATTTTTCTTCTACCTTTGAATTGTGTCATTAAGAATCAATTGCTCAAATCACATGGCTGCTTTTATCTCCAGCTTTGAAGCATGGCTGTGATTACTGAAAAATGTAATTCTTTATCTACCAGACGAGCAGAGTTTAATTATTGTCCTTTTTCTGTTATACTTTCTATTTTTTTTCTTCTTTATGTGACCAGCTTTCTTTTGTGAGTGTGAATCATGCAACGGTCTCTATTTCGAGTTCACCAAAGCAATAATTCACATGGGAATTATCGCAGGGATTTTTTAATATGGTATTCAAGGTTTGATGACTTATTTTAGTCTAACTGCACCTTGTTATACATTTCAAAAATAAATTAAGACATAATTATTCTGTTCAGACTTGAGCCTCTAGGAAAAAGACTGATAAAGTGGTTTTTCAGTTCCTCCTGTGCAAAACAGATTGGTCATGATATAAGTTTGACTTTCCCATCATCAAACTTTACTACTCAATGGGGGAGGGTGAATTTCACATTACCAAAGAACTGCATACTTGTCAGAAAAATTTCCAAGCAGAATTGTGTAAAAGAGAAAGTATGTCTCCCCATACACACACACACACACACACACACACACATACTGTTTTCAGATGCTAACGCCAACTTTTGATAAATTATGACTTTTCACAATTTTGCAGGCAACTCAAATATACTATAGGCCAGGCATAGTGGCTCACGCCTGTAATCCCTGCACTTCAGGAGGCCAAGTCAGGAGGATTACTTGAGGCCTAGAGTTCCAGACCAGCCTGGGCAACACAACAAGATCCCATCTCTACCAAATAACTAACTAAATAAATAAATAAACAAAGAACTAAATAAAATATATGAACAAATAGCTTATAGTCCCGGTTACTTGGATGGCTGATTGGAGGCCACAATGAACTGTGGACGTGTATTGCATTATAGCCTGGGAGAGAGAGTGAAATCCCATATCAAAAAAAGCAAATAAAGTAAAAAATAAAAATTCCTAGATATGTGTATTTAAAAAATACTAGATGGGGATGGCACCTGTGGCTCAAAGGAGTAGGGCACTGGCCCCCTATACTGGAGATGGCGGGTTCAAACCTGGCCCTGGCCAAAAACTGCAAAAAATAAAAATTAAAAATACTAGATGGAAGAATCTTTTTAATTGTCATCTTGTTTTTATGATGCTAGACTACCTATCAGGGACATCATTTTATGTTAGAGAATGTAACTTCTATATTCTTCTTAATTGAAGATTAAACTCTGTAGAATGAGTATACCATACTATATTGAAACTTTCCCTTATTAGTAGATATCCAAATATCTTACCTTGGTATGTACTAAATATTTTAAAAGAGGGCGGTGCCTGTAGCTCAAAGGAGTAGGGTGCCAGCCCCATATGCCGGAGGTGGCGGGTTCAAACTCAGCCCTGGTCAAAAACTGCAAAAAACAAAAAAAAATTTTAAAAGAAACACTATAATTTGTAAATCATACCTGTGTATTTTTAAAAAAACTATTGAATGCTTAACCTTGCTTTTCTGTTTTTCTGGCTTTATCTTGGATAAGGGAATTTAGGAAACTTCTTTATCATGAGAATGTCAGTGGAGGAGCATAGGCAGGTGCAATCAACCTAGTAAGGCCAGTAATGATTATGGAACATATGGGTTTTAATTAAATATTCATTGAATGAATTAATGAATGAATGCATAAGAATTTGTGACCTGGTTTATACTAAACATTTGTTTGATGGAGTTATATTTCATGGCATCAACGTGATACATCAAATTCTTTGCATGTGCTGATGGAGGTTCTTGCTTGAGACTGATTCAATTGGGTCTTAATTATTTTTATCGTTTTAACGAATCACCTCCACACCTGAACACCCCAAATTCTCTGCAGCATGTGAGTTAATGCAGTTAGTATAAAATAAATAAGAACTGCCTTTGGAGTTCGAGAATTGGGTTTTATTTTCTAGTTGAACCAGACGTGTGATTGTGAGCACTCACTTAGCTTCTGTGCGATCAGGTTCACATTTACCAATTGGTGGTATTAGTATGTTATTATCTTTGAACATACACGGGGCCTAACAGTGCCTAGAATCATTGATCCTTAGTAAATGCTAATTGTTACTCTTGTTTTTATTGTTATTAGGTAGGAATATGGTGACAATATAGGCTGTTTGATCAGGGACTATCAATGAAACTATTTCATTCAGGTTCCAGAGTAGAGGGTCGTTTTGTTTGGTTTTGGTTTTTTGGAGACAGCGGTGACAAATACTGGAAAGAGTGAAGGGGTGGTACAAAATGACTGGTTTTGCCTGCCTTGATCAAATCCCCTGTCCCCCTAAGTCACTGTACTAGAGCAGTGGTTCTCAAAATACGGCCCAGCTGGGTTAATCAAGACTCTTTCACGCTGGGTCAAGAGTCAAAACTTTGTTAATAACACCCAAGTGTTACTTGCCTTTTCCCTCTCATTCTCTCCTGAATGTGCAGTAGAGTTTTCCAGAGGCTGCTGAAAATATAATTGTTTTATTAAATAGAATACAGACACAAATACAGCAGTCCCCTCCTTAAGTGAAGCAGATATGTTCCAGGATCTCCAATGGGAGCCTGAACCCCCAGATAGTATTGAATCCTATATATGCTATGTTTTTTTTCCTATGCATACATATCTATGATAAAGCTTAATTTATAAATTAGGCCCAGTAAGAGATCAGCAGCAATAATAATAAAATAGAATAATTACAACAATGTGATAAAAGTTATGTAAATCTGGTCTGTCTCTCTCTCTCTCTCTCAAAATCTCTTATTTTGGAATCATAAAAAAAGAATCTTATTGTACCTTGGGTAGTTGAAACCAGAGCATGTCCTCTGTTAAGCCAGACATTCAAGAGATGGGGGAAAAAAGAATGCCACTGTTCTCACTAATTTTGGTTTGGAAAATATAGTTATTTTTTTCATTAGAATATGTTATTTGTGTTAACATGTAATGGGCTTATAACTTTTCAATGAATTAAAAATACTCAAAAATTTTCTCAGTCTCAATTTCTCATAGTATGGATAACTATAAACGGAAACACTGGCATTCTTGATAATTTTTAAAGGGGTAAAAGTTTCAAGGCCAAGAAGTTCGAGAGCCCCGCTGCACTAGGCCATCAGCCTTTCCATTTCCCCAGCAGGTAACACAGAGTCCACTTCTGCAAGTTATTTGGATGCTTTAAAAATTTGAATGAAATAAGAAGTACCCTAAAAACCTTTTCATAATCTGGAAGATTTCGGTAGTTTAAGAGAATGACATTTTATTTACTCAACCCTTTAGACGATTCTATAAAATTAGGCAGCAATTTATAGCTCTTGGCTTTTTAAAAACTGGTTATCTGTGTCCAATAACATGGCTCAGTGCTCTCTTTGGTTTTATTATACTTGTGAGAAGGAACGATTAAAGAAGGCCTGAGGCGTCCCCTGGACCCTGAGAGGCTGTATATTTTTCACTTAAGGTGTAAACCTTTCTCTTTGTATCCTGTTACAGCTGGGATCTGGGTGCTGATTTGGGGAGGGAAGCAGGTGAATTCACTTGGTTCCATGATCTGGAGGGTCGTGATCATTAATAATAGTGCCAGGACTAAATGGACATTTGATAAATATTGAGGGTCTAGTTTGCCTTCGTGGGAAACAAATATGCTGGTACCGTCTACACCTCCCTTTGCAGCCCCTGAGCATTTTCTGGTGAATGCGGGTCGTCAGCTGTCTGCCCAGCGCTGCTTTTCCAGGCAGCAGATTCTTCATTTGCATATTCTGTATACACCCTCATGCAAAAGAGCACACCCATTTCCCCCTTTCACAAAGCCAACCAGGGTTGCCTTTGGAAACTCCAGCCAAAATCTCCTTCTGTTTATGCAGAACCCAATGATTTAGACACCATGCAAATTAATTCGGTTTTGCTTTGAATGCTTCCCCAGATTGGGGGTGGGAGGTGGAGAAGCCGACTATTTGCACAGGGCTCTTTTCATGCATCCTCCCCCCAGTGTGGCTGGTTGTCACTCCTCAGGCCCCTTGCCCCATGCCCCCATGCAAAACAACTCAAGCTCCTGCTGCTCATTTCATTTTGACCTTTGGAAAGGGAACCCAGCCCTGGTGAATCCCTGGGCTTGTCTGTTTAGTGACAGCTTCAGCTGGAATCTTGCTGTTCTTTCTGAGGTGGGAGGAGATGGCACTATTCAGATTATGCTAGGAATGTCTAGAAGTGTCCCAACAAAGGCCTTAAAAAATTGTAAAGTAAGAAGATAAAATTCTTTTAAAAAAGAATTGTCAGATCTCAGGAAGTTCTGAACATAGGCTTTAGGTCACTAATGGGCTGGAATCCATTCACTCCTTCAACAAATAGGTATTGAAAGTGTGTAATGTACAAATGGCTACTCCTATTTTCATCTGTGTTTCTGCATCTGTGAATGAATGCCCCAGTGTTCATACCTTGAATCACAATTAAAACCTCTTGTTTCACTTGCAGCCCCAGATAAAGTTCTTTAAGTGATATATTGGCTATAATTCTGTTCCTTATGACACTTGTGTGTCCCCTTTTGGATGAATAGTGTCGTTTGAATTCCTGTCTTCCTATACCCCACCCACCCCACATCCCCTCCAGTGTCTCCAAATTTGCTTAACCTTTGCTTTATTCTTTCTAGGATGGGAATGCAGGCATACCGCACACTTTACCCAAGGAACTTTACTCTCTCTCTGCTTGCAAACAGCCCTACCTGCAGAAAGGCCATAATCATATGCATTCTATAAACTAGAAGAAGAAGACTTTGCATGAAATGTTTTTGAAGTTCAATTAGTCTTGAGCGCAAACCAATTTCACAGGGCAGAAAATGGGCATAGCCAGACGTTGCAGTGTAATTAAGTGGGGGCAAGGTCAGTTAAAACAACATCTAAACGTGGAGGAGCTTTGGTTTTGCTCCACGTGGTCTGCTGAAGTTGGATGATGCCGTTCAAAGTCCATTTGGGATGGATTATCAGGATTAAAGAGCAGCAGAAGGCTCTGTGCTTGCTGCGTTCTCTGGTGTCATTAGTGGAGGAGAAAATTCAGCTGCTTATCTGGCTCTTGTTTCTAAGGATGGATTTAAACAGACCCACACTTCTCAAAGGTGATCTTACTAACCTCTTCTTAATAAGTTACAGATCTCAAATTGCTCAAAATCCTTAAAATACCATTTGAAGTAAGTTGATTGATAATCATCATTTCCCTTACGTGTACAGATATTTTCCGCACCAGTACAAAGCTATGGTACAGTTTCTTAATTACCCAGATAATCCTGTTTGCTTGTATTTTTAAACTATGAAGTACTGGGTAATTATTCAATTCTTAATAGAAGGCAAATGGCAATGTAAACAATAATTAGGATGTTAGACAGACTAATGCGCTTCAAAGCAAATTGGATTTTTTTTCATACTGTTCAGCATGAAGTCCCATAAAGCTAACAATTTAGAAGCAAGGCGAAAAAGGTTCCATTTTGTTCATATTTTATGGTGTTATCTCTTCATGGCTTGTTTCTGTGAATAGCAGTTTGCCCCAGTGAAGCAGGCTGTGCCCAAGCCAAATGTTTCTGTAACAATCGCTTCCCTGCTGTTTGACATTTGGCTGGGTTCTCCCAGGCTCCAGATTGGGCCTTTGTCTGCTTCAGATCCGAAGGGTCAGAGGTTAACAGAATACTGATTTCCTCCCATAATACCATGGCAGGTAAATATGGGCCAACCTCATGATCGACTAAGACACAGCTCAGTTAGGAATGCTTTTCTCTGTGGCTTTTGTCCTCAAGAACTTCCCTGATTTAAGACATTTCCCAGCTATGACTTCTCACAGTGGATTCTTCATGATGAGCCCTGCCATCTCTTTATGTAACTTCTGCCTAACAACTACCACGATATCCCCAGATACCCATAACCTGAAAAATGAGCAAACCATGGCTTTTGATGAATTAATTTTACAAACTTAATATGGTAATACTTTGCAGTCATTAGACAATTATGTCTTGTAGTCTCATCTGTACCACGCGTCTCATTGATGAAATAATGAAACTGATAGCAAAGGCAGTAAACAAAGATACTCTAATCATGTGGCAATTCCCCAGCCCCTCCTTTTTCTTGTCTAGGCTTCATGATGTGTTGCCAGTTAGAAGTGCAATTAAGTGAACAATCAGCTTTATTTTTCATTTTCATCATTTATGGGGATGCCCAAGCATTCATCAATATCAATGTTATTAATGTTTTACATCAGTTTAATTATATCAGCCTTCAATTTTCTCCCAAAGATTAATGTATCTCAATAGGCTACATCTTAATTGGCTGTGATGCACACACAGCCTTCAGGAGTTTAAAGTAGGTTTCGTACTTTCAAATTTCTGGCTACCATCGATTCATTTTAGGCCACTTTTTTATATTTAACTATCCTGTTTCTGTCTGGCCAACCCCTTTCCCATTGCCCTGTGAACTTGGTGCTTGGATTCATTTGTTTTCAGATTTAAGTGTTTGAAAAAGACATCTCCACTTTGAAAAACAGTTTCCTTTTGATGTGTCCAGCTTGGCAGAGACTGAAGCAGCCCCAGGCAAATTAGCATGTTAAAAGAATGGATCAATACCTTCCTGGCTCCTCTACCCTCCTTGCTGTTTTCCAAGGGCGAAGAGTTTTGAAGAACCCTAGGAGGCCCTTGACAGAGGTGCCAGGAGGCTTCAAGAGGACTGTCGATACCAGAGTAGGGACATTGACAGCTTGATCTAGTGCCCAGACCACTTCTCCGCTGGCCATTTGAAAATGAATGCGAGAGGAATTGACAGCTTCAGGGAAGCTCTAGCAGTTCATGTAATTATGAAGAGGATTAGAAGAAAAGCATTAGGAGACATAAGAGATCAATACAAGGGCACTCTTTGACTGGACTCACCTTTAGGTGTTAGAGCACTCCACGTTGTAACATTTAGTTTTGCTGAGAGAAGAATATTTTATAGGTTTGCTATAAAATAGAAAGGGGGGGAGGGTGTGAACCCCTGCATCTGGAAAAATAGATATAAGCAGCCACTGGTTTTTGAGAGCAGACTTGCAGGTAATTAACAATATAATGCTTCCAGTCCTTAAGATGCAAAGGTACTAATTAACTAATGGGAGAAATTGAGACTTCATTACTCCCAGTTCTTTAACAAAGTGCCAGCAAAGAAGTGCAGCTGAGAAGTAATAGTTGAACATTCAGGATTCCCTTTTAAACACTCCCTCTTGGAACTGCCTCTCTGTTGATATCCTACAATTAAAAATTAGCACTGATACAGGGCTACAGTAGAACAATATAAAGAGTGCGGTTATTTTTTGTAGAAAAAGGAGCTCACTTTGGTGGAAAAATGAGAGTATTATCTTTGCATGAGTGAAAAGAAAAGCATTTTTAAAAGGTTTGAACTAGCCCATGGGATGGTCTTAGGGAGCCTTACTTTTGGGAGGTTTCCTCCATAGGGTAAATAACTATTGTACTTAGCTAAAATAAACCCCAATATCTAACTTACTCTAGATTTCATAAGTGACTCTGGAATCCTTTTCTTTCTTCTTCTTCTTCTTCTTTTTTTTTACAAAATAGAACTATTTCATTGTTTTTAAATAATTACTGACTATGGCCAAAATCCTGCACTCTGATTTCAACAATAGTACTGAAACTTAAAAAAAAAAAAAAAAAAAGATAGATCTTTGCTTTCTTTCTCCTAGAGAAATGTAAAGTCTTTTACTAAAGGAAAGTAGCGTCAGTCTAGGCACAGTGGGTTAACATCTATAATCCTAGAACTCTGCAGAGCCTAGGCAGGGGGACCCCTTGACCTCAGGAGTTTGAGACCAACCTGAGCAGGAGCAAGTCCTCATCTCTAATAAAAATAATAGAAAAATTAGCCAGGCATTGTGGAAAATGCCTATAGTTCTAGCCACTTTAGAGGCTGAGGCAAGAGGATCAATTGAGCCCAAGAGTTTGAGGTTGCTGTGAGCTATGATGCCCCAGTCCTCTACCCAGGACAACAGAGTGAGATTCTGTCTCAAAAAAAAAAAAAGAAAAGAAAAGAAAGAAAGAAAAAAGAAAAGAAAAGAAAAACACAGACCCATTCAGGTTTACCAATACTTCCCATTATATCTTCTGGCTGGTTATCACTAATTTAGAGGAAATCCACTGATTTTTATATGTTTATCTTACATCCAATCTTTTATTAAACTGTCTTGTGACTACTAAAAAGTTTTCAGCTGATTCCCCTGGGTTTTCTACAGAGCAAATAGTTTCAAGTACAAGCAATTATATATTTTTCTTTTGGTCCAAAAATTAGAATTCTCACTTTCGATTTTTATCTTACAACATTGGTTGGAATTTTCAGACCAGTAATAAGAAATAATACTGCAGACTCTGAGTATTGTTATTTTATGCCCAGTTTAGTGGGTATAATTGAACTATGACATCAGATCTATTTTCTTAATATTATGTTTCCAATTTTTAAACACTTCTCAGAAAGAACGAATGTTTAAATTTTGTTGAAATATCATAAGTATTTCTCTTGGTTATGTGACCTTTTCAATTTCCTTGTAAAGTTTAATATCTTAGTAGATTTTTTTTTATAATAAACCAGAAACTCTCTTTCCATTTGTGGAATAAACCTCTATTATGAGACAACAGCGAATTTTGACAAAGTGTCTTGAATTGGATTTGTTAATTGAAAATAGTGATTATGAGCCAGAGTTTTGGAATAAGAACTGAATGTTAATTTCCGCCCTATAGAAGGTTAATGGGCACAAAACTACTAAACTATCTTTTCTTTGCAAGTGGCTCTGGACTGTGCCCTTAGAATTTGAGCAATTTGGGGTATATTTCCTAGATAGACATCCATTAAAAGTACAACAGTCGTAATGATGAAACTGGCTGTGGGACCTTGTTCAGTTGCTTTTCAAATCACATGAAGGCATTTTCAAGCCCAACACAGTAAACATGTTCTTGGCTCTGATTTAGGCTGGTCTTCTCCTCTGTTGACTTTACAGTGGACAGCAAAGAGATCACGTTGCTGTCATCCATAATTATATCATTGAAATTTCTCATTACTTGTATAGATCTTAAACATGTGAGTTAAAGGTAATGGGCTCGTTAAACCCAAAATTAGTTCATAGGCATGGTCGAGCTATTCATTAATCGGGAGCCCGGCTGTTAAAGAGAATCTAGTTGAGGAAATATTTAATATCCCATTAGGGAAAGCTCCTTTTTACTGCAGACCCAATGCGTTTGCAGCCCCTCAGAGCTCTGGTGCTTTGCTTTCCTTTTCCATCGAGAGAGACAGACATGACAGAGAAAAAGGGAGAGAGACACAGGACATGAAATGACTATTTGGAGAATCGTCTGGTGTCCCCTAGATCAGCAACTTTGCCATAATAGTTTATAAATACTTTTACATTGGTTTTAAGGATTTGGTAAGTTTCGTTTTTCACATAAGCAAACAGACAAATTGCCCCGTGGGCCCCAGTGGGCAGAATAAACTCCAGAGAGCAGATCCTGCCTGGAGGAAGTAAGGAAGATAGTGTCTCACATTTTGAACTAGATGGGACTGAGAGGCTCTGCCTTTTGAGGTAGCGACCTCATATTTTTGGATGTGTGCACACTGGTTAGGTTCCCCCAGGGATTAGCGGCCCCTGTGTTTCTCACATGAGGCAGCACCGGGGTTTTGGGTGGGACGATTCTTCATTGAGCAACAGTCAACTAAGCAGGTGCATCCTGCACGCAGTGGGCACACAGGTCATAAGGCATTTGCATCCACGGTAGTCCCTGGGCACTAAATACTACTCTGATCTCCTGGTCATTGTGACAGGCCTAACCTCTCCTAGTATTTACAAATACCTGGAGCTTATAACCTTAATTATAAATGTCCAGACTAGACAAACTGTCAGGTTACTTACAACTCGGAGATTCTAAGATGGTAGAGTTTGGGGTATTCTGTTTTAAACATTTCATATATTCTGGGATACATAATCTAGGTCTAAAATGAAAAACCCTTCCCAACCACAGCTTGTAACCTTTCTATTTTCCTTAAATCTACACATACACCACAGGATCTCAAAATCAATATTGTGTTTCCACAATAAACATAGATTGAAGGAGAAGAAGATTGGCTTTTGGAAGAAACTGCTAAGATTGTGTAAAAGCATCTGTAGTGATGGCCATCAGCCAAGTACTCTACTAGTTTTAATTTATTTAATATGAAAACAGCCTTATACGTCATGTATTGTTATTATCCCCACCTTACAAATAGGAAGGCAGAGACACAAAAAGATGCCTTTGGCCAGGTGGAGTATTCATACTTACCAACTCTAATATCATACTTTTCTTTGGTAAGAACTGTTAGAGAGAATTCTCTCCCCCAGTTAACTAACAATCTGGGATCTTGTATTCTTACAATAATAGAGAAGTATTTAAAATGCCTGAGAGATAGGCTTGTGTTTATTGTGCCTTACATTTATTTACTCCGATATTTATCAAATATTCCTCAGCCAATGCTTGGCTTTTGCATTATTCTGAACGGCTTTGCAAAGAGCAAAATGTGACTGTGCAAGGCTGGAGGCCTTGCCCGGAGTCTACTTCTGAGCAAACCGTTCGTAGTTTGACTCTGTATTGCAGTAGAAAGGGATGAGAGGGGTTCTTTCTTTCTTTGAACTTGACTAAGTAATTGAAAGGTTGCAAGCATAGACTCAGCTTCACAAGAGACAGAAAGAGCATCATCTCATCTTTACAGAAGGACAGCCTAAGAAAAGGAGAAGTTTCTGATTTCTTAAACGTTTATCCAGTAAGTGTAGAGATTTAGAGGGAAAATCAATCTAAAAGAGGGCGAACTTTTAATAATGGAAATGTTGGGTACATGATCTTAAGCAGATTCATTTAGGATATGTATTTGCAAAATGTATACAGAAAAAAATGCAGTGAAACCATTTGGAAGGTGATCCTTTTATGTAATAAGAAGAAAAGGAAACAAAGGTGGAGAAAACAATTGCGAATGAAGGTCTGAGTCCTCTCCTCTGGCCTTCACACATAGTTTCTACTCTTCCCCAGTTGTCTGTCTTGTGAAGGGCAGTGGACATGGCTCACCTTTCAGCTCCTTAAGGCCAGTTATACCCTAAATTGTTGAGTTGCATTAGCCACCCCAAATCCTCTTTCCCCCATCAGCCATTTAAGATCGGATTCTCTATTTCTTGCAACACAACTCTAATTAACACAGAAGGTCAGACAACATTATTTTAACATGCAAACCAGTTTTCTATATACCATCCTTTCCCATATGGAGCATAATGTTTGCCCGTTTCACATATGGAGCATAATGTTTGCCCAGGCTGAGTAGTTCTTCTTGCAAAAGGTTTCTTTATAGTTCCTATAAAAATGGGAACATCTTGAATGGTTGTTTTTCCTCTCTTCTCAGCCTGATGGCAAAATGGAATAGTTTGAGTTCTGTTACTAACAACGTTACAGCAAAACCCTCTTTGTGATTGTGGCTTGGTGAAGCAGAACATCTCTCTTCATAGCACTGGAGAACATTAAAGTGGGAAGGAGCTTAGAAATCCTTCCGTTAGTTCACATTTCTCATTTTACAGATGAGGAAACTGAGATTCAAATAAATTATATAGAAAGTAGAGACTGGTACCTGAAGTATGATTTTTTTTGTCTTGCACTGTTCTCTTTCCACAAGTTCACAGTCTAGGGAGATGGGCAGACCTATAGAATGTTTATAATATGTGATAAAGAGGCTCAAGTGAGACCCTGGAGGACAGAAATACTGAATCCTACTAGAGATGAAGAGTGCAAAAACCTTTCTGGAAAATTAAACTGAGTATTGAACAGTAATTGATTTCAACTGTAAACAATTTTTAAGTATCTACTGTGCCTAAATATTGGAAAGACAAAGATGCATGGCAAGGTGTCCAGTGCAGGATGTTTGGGGTGAGCAAGTGCATTTCAGGTCTACAGAAGGGGGGCCCATTGTGTGGGATTATGTGTGAGTGTGTGTTCTGGAGAAACCCATTATTGGACACGCGGCCAGTGGGTTTCAGAAGATGTAGGAGAGGGAAAGTTTTTAGTCTTGGTTCATCAGAACATTTTTTTTGTTCTTCATTTTAGAAAATTCAAGAGAAGGAGGTAATTTTTAAGGAATGGTGGTTTGGCATGACGAGATAGATCAGTTGCGTGTTCAGGATGGAGGATCATTTTAACATACTTTGGAAAAGTCAAACATGAATGACAGCAGGTGCAGGAAAGGAGAGCGATTGTATTTGTATTTGCTTTTCAATACTGAGTTTGACTTTGTGGAATAACACATTCTTAGGGGGCTTTAGGTTGATTCTTACTGGGAGATGTGTTAGTCAACATGGGTGGCCATAACAGAATGCTGAAGTTTGGGTGGTGTAAAGTACTGGCATTTACTTTCCTCATAATTCTGGAGGCTGGTGTCCATGACAGTATGTCATCAGCTTGGTAGCTGTTGGTTTTTGACAGCTACTTTCTTGCTAAGTCTTCATGTGTTTTCTCTCTTTGTATGAGAGGCACAAGTGAGACCTCTGGGGTCTCTTCCTTTTACTATAAGGACATCAGGCCTATCAGATTAAAGCATCCCATCTTCATGACTTCATTTAATTTTTGATACCTCCCTACTGACTTTATCTCCAAATGTAGATGCATTAGAGATGAAAGATTTAATATATAAATTTGGGAGAAGGGGCACAATTAATATCCCCCAGATTCATGTCTTTTTCCATGTTTTATAAAAGGCATGAACATAAAGCCAGGTGTGGTAGCTCACGCCTATTGTCCTTGCAGTCGGGGAGGCTGAGGTGGGTGGATCTCCTGAGCGCAGGAGTTGGAGACCAGCCTGAGTAAGAGCAAGACCCCATCTCTAAAAAAGAGCTGAGTATTGTGGTAGGTGCCTATAGTTCCAGCTACTTGGGAGGCTGAGGCAAAAGAATCACTTGAGCCTAAGAGTTTGAGGTTGCCATGAGCTAGGATAACAAGGCACTCTACCAAGGGTGGCAAAGTGAGACTCTGTCTCAAAACAAAGCATGAACAAGTGCAGGTCTGTAAGAGTTAGCTTTTGCATCAAGGTTTCTGTCTCGTGTCACAGAGTCTGTTTCATGTACCTAGGCTTGTGGGGATTTCTTGTAGTGATAGTATAACTTTGTGTCACTGTCTGAATGTTTGTGCCCTGCGACATTCATAGGTTGAAACTTGTATACCCCGATGCAATGGTGTTAGAAAGGGAGACCTTTGTGCTCACTTCAACAGCACATATGCTAAACTAGAATGATACAGGGAAGAGCAGTGTGGCCCCTGCCCAAGGATGGCACACAAATTCATGAAGCATTCCATATTAAGAACAAAAAAGAAAGTGGGAGCTTTGGGAGATGATTAGGTCATAAGAGTGGGCCTTCATGAACAGGATTAGGATTATAAAAGAGACCCCAGAAGCTGGTTAACACCCTCTACCATGCGAAGTCCCCATCTGTGAGCCAGAACTCAGGCCCTCACCAGACATTGTATCTGCTTTGATCTTGGACTTCCCAGTCTCCAGAACTGTAAAAAATAAATTTTTGAAGTTTTTGTATCTTGGTTTTTATTTTTTGTTTGTTTTGAGACAGAGTCTTACTCTATCACCCTGGGAGAGTACCATGGTATTATCACAGCTCACAGCAACCTCAAACTCCTGGACTCAGGCTATCTTCCTACCTCAGTTTTTCTATTTTTAGTGGAGACAGGGTCTCACTCTTGCTCAAGCTAATCTCAAACTCCTGAGTTCAAGGTTCAAGCAATCCTCCCACCCTGGCCTCCCAGGGTGCTAGGATTATAGATGTGAGCCACTGCACCGGCCAGTTCCTGTTGTTTTTAAGTTGTCCAGTGCATGGTATTTCGTTATGTCAGCCTCAACAAAGATAGCTGATGTCCTTAATCTGCTGCCCTGGTGACCAGGGTTTTTCTAGGTGTGTGGGTCTTAGAGAAATCACTTAATCCCTTGGAGACCTTCTATTCCTCTTCTGTGAAATAGAGATGTATTATATCTATCAATCTTTTATCTATTTCAGCTGATTAATACTTCAGTGGACTGAAACATAGCTAGATGTATCATTAATTGTACTCTGTTTTTATTGTGTACATTGCTGCAAAGTATAGAATAGAAAACCCTTCTAATTGAGGTTTCTAAATATGATTTATGCTGTGTTCAGGGGACTTTGTAGATCATGAGGTTATTTGGCTTAGAAAAAAATCACAAATTCATGTTATTTGTAGAAAATGTGGAATATGGGCGGTGCCCATAGTTCAGTGGGTAAGGGTGCTGGCCACACGCACCAGGGCTGGCAGGTTTGAATCAGCCTAGTCCTGCTAAAACAACAATGACAACTGAAACAAACAAACAAAAAAATAGCTGAGTGTTGTGGCGGGTAGAAGGCTGAGGCAAGAGAATCAGGTGTTGTATGCTAGTTGGGAGGCTGAGGCAAGAGAATCACTTGAGCCCAAGAGTTTGAGGTTGCTGTGAGCTGTGGTGCCAAGGCACTCGACCCAGGGCGACAGCTTGAGATTCTGTCTCAAAAAAAAAAAAAAGTGGAATATAGGCAAATAGAAAGATGGGCAAAATCGTGTATAATGAGAGCCATGCTTATCATTTCGCCTGTTACGCTTCCAGACTTTCACTGATGTACAAGCACACATACTCACCCCACATACCCCACACAATGACTTAATGATCATGCAGCATGATCATAACGTCTTTCCAGATCAATAGATACAACTGCCTAACATTATTTTTTAATGGCTTGCAGAGTTGTCTGTTCTTTGAATGGACCACAGTATCTTCAGCTATCCTTTACTGTTAGACATTTAAGTTGTTTTCAGTTTGGTGCTTTTGACAACATTGCCCTGAATATCCTCGGCAAACCTTAAACCGTAGCCTTAATTATTTTCAAATAATTGCCGAGTTGAAAAATATGCATTTTTTCAAAGCTTTGGTACATGCTGAAGGGTTCGGTTTTGAGATGTATGCTTACTGAGCTTGAAATAAGCATAATGAGAAATAGCATACACATAGAGGGTCATTCTATGTTAATTCCCGTGCAGTACTCGTTAATGAAATGAACTCCAAAGTAGACGTAGTTTTACTCATTAGCACTTGTATGTGAGGAACCTTCTTTTAAGGATCTACTTTCACGAGATTTTTACCATCAAAGCCTTTCTTTTCATTCTGAAAACTCAATTAATTTTAAAGCTTGTTTTAAACAAATTTAGGATCCTTTGGCTACCTGTGACAGCTGTCTGCAGCTACCCTTTAATGTAAAGGATTATGTATTTCAGATGATTGATGAAAATTATTGCCTTTAAATCTACTGCAAGTTCTCCCTCTCACTATTTTGAGAGCAGGGGCATCACTGCTTTTGAAACCCAAAGGAAAGCTGCCTTTCAAGAAGACATTGTTAGAGTGGGGGCTGGATGCGACCAGTTGTTCTTATATAATTGCGTAGACTCTATTGTCTTACAAGTTTACAGAACACCTTTAGGATTTCGCCAACTGAAAAAGAAAATGACTTCATGAACGAAGTATAGACTTGAAAATACCTACACATACAGAAAGCCTGAGTTCAAATCCCTATAGAGTTGGCTGAGTCTCCTTGCTCATAAGTTTGAATACATCGATTGCTGTGTAATCAATTGTTTCTGAGACCTTAAAATTCATCTTGTTACTTTTCAGAGCTTAGCACCTTGAAACTGGGTCATTCATGCCTCTACTAACTTTCCATATATTTATTGCCCAGGTCCTACTTAATCACCTTGGGATATTATTAATAATTTACTTAAAACCTGTACCTTCTTTTTAAAACAAACTTCTTGCAAGTTATTGTTTCAATTATGTGAGCAGATTAGGGAAAAGTGCTTCACCCTTTCTCTTTCACTTGCCCTCTTTCTTTTTCCTCCCCTCTCTCAGTGAAAGACTCTGAGACACCCTGGCTCTGACCTGGAATATCTTGTCATTTAGAAACAGGGTAGGGTTTCCGAGGACGGTGAAACCATGGATGTATTTTCATCACCCTAAAAAACATTTATTCTCCTTTCTATAACCCTTCTCTTAGCAATAAAAAAAAAACATAAAACCACGTTATTTTTTGAATATTTTTCTTTTCTTTTTTCTTTTTTTTTGAGACACAGTCTCCCTTTGTCACCCTGGTAGAGTGCTGTGGTGTCACAGCTCACAGCAACCTCAAACTTCGGCTGAAGAGATTCTCTTGCCCCAGTCTCCCCAGTAGCAGGGACTGCAGGTGCCTGCTACAATGCCCAGGTATATTTAGAGACAGAATCTCAATCTTGCTCAGGCTGATCTCAAACTCTTGAGCTCAAGTGATCTGCCAACCTTGGCCTCCTCCCATGGTGCTGGATTATAGGCGTGAGCCACTGTGCCAGCCTTGAATTCTTTTCCTATTGACACACTTTGCTATTCATTGTGAAACGTGGGGAAAATGCAGAGAAAGAAACACTGCTAGGTACCAAGTGAACTTTAAGTTACATTTGGTAACACACTGGTTCTAATTCCCTGTCCCCTGGTTGCAGATACCCAAGTAAAAAAGAGTTTTACTCTGCTGGGGGCATCTGTCATTTCCTCTCTCCTACAGGTTTAGAACAAGGGAAACTGTTGGTAACCTCAGAATCACCTACTCACTGGATAAAAGCTTCATTAGCTATTCGGCATTGCACTCCTGCTTAGCTTGGGATGAGTGTTACCATCCACATGCCTGTGGGTTACTGCTTCCCACTCACTTTCTTGGCCCAGAAACAACAGCTACTCCTGGTGCCTTCCTGGCTCAACATTCCAGTTCTTCACCAGGACCAGCACATTTGGCCGTAACCCTGAAATCCTCTATGAATGAGCTCTTGCCGTTCCCTTCCCCTAGGGAGCTGCACCCTGTTTCTCAATCCCACAGAATCTTGTCCTGAACCACTAGGAAGTTGAATGTGGCTCACCCATCTACCTGCCTCTGACACAGTGTGCTTGTGGGTGCCCCTGGCTGCTGTTTCCCATTGGCGGGAAGTCCTGAGAGACTGATGTCCTAAACGAAGACCTAGTTCTCTTGCCACACCTTGGACTCTGATTTGTCCTACATCCGTTTCTTTAGATCTAGTCCCCCCAAATTCCAGTTTCTCCCCAAATCCCTCTGTTGCCAGTCAGGGAGACTTGTACATGCCTGGACGGCCACCCCATCAGAGGTAAGCAGTAAGCTCCACGTCACAGAAAGCATCTAAGCAGAAACAACACAGCACGAGGAGCTCCGACAGGTGTATCTCACTAGACAGAGAGATTGGAATAATCACTGCGGTTGTTTAAATTCTGAGTTATTGTAACTCAACAGTACTTGCCTTTCCCACTTCACGGAGTCAATGAAAACTCTCTTGTGATACTATTCTCCATCCTGTACTGGGCTGACTCGGTCCAGAAGGCTTTGTTGTATTCTCAAATGTAAATTCAAATTTTAAAAAGATTGTATCAATACAAAAAGTGGGACAAAACCCAACTTGATCAGAAGTGTTGTGTTTGGCCAGGAGCGGTGGCACACGCCTGTAATCCTAGCACACTGAGGAGGGTGGATTACTTGAGTTCAGGAGTTCAAGACCAGCCTGAGCAAGAACATGACCCCCCTCTCTACCAAAGATAGAAAAACTAGCCAGGTGTTGTGGCAGGCACCGATAGTCCCAGATACCGGAGAGGCTGAGACAAGAGGATCACTTGAGCCCAAGATCTGACGTAACTGTGAGCTATGATGCCACAGAACTCTACCCATGACGATAAAGTGAGATTGTCTCAAAACGAGAGAGAGAGAAAGAGGGAGAGAGAGATGGAAGTGTCATGTTTGATCATTTCAGTTGAACTGACCAAATTATTTCAGTTACTGAGTTACCTGTTACTTTTGTCTGATGGTGTGATAACTGCTTTTTTCGATTCTCCAGTTACACTAATTGGATTGTATTCGGTTTGTTTTACACATGGATCTGTGAGTGTTCCCAACAAGAGGAGTGATGGTTATTTTGCTTTTAATAGAGAGGATTTATTGAACTAAATTCAGGAACTGGCTTGTAAACATGCACCAATGCAAATACACGAAGTGGTATTGGGGTGTTGTGACGAATCTCCCTTCTGTCTGCCCCTTCCTCCACATCCGTCCAGCCGTCATTAGGCAGGGGGATTACAAATCTGTAACCTGACTGATGATCATGGGCGCCCTCCTACTCTGGAACCATCACTGGCATTTCCATATGACTCCCTGAGAGAAGGTTCTCTGAGCTCCTTTATCAATGTTCCTCCATAGCTTTAAAATCCAGCCCTGGTGCTTTTTTCAACGCAGTGCACCCCCCTACCCGCCAGAAGCCTTTCCGCTGGTCCCACCTGCCCCAGGAGCCTTCCTGCTGGTCATAATTTTACACATGCCACAAGGTCCTGCTCAAGGACCATTTTCTTCCCCCTTCCAACTCTCACACGTATTTTGGCTGCATTTCTTAATATTACTTATACTTTCTAATAATATTTTTATCTTGCCTTTCAGGCACAGAGTGTACAGTATTAGTGAATAAATGCTCTGCCACTTACTAGCTGTTTGATGTCAGGCAAATCAATTAGTTTCTCTGTGCTCAGTTTTACTTCTAAAGTGCAGATAGTGGCTCGGCGCCTGTGGCTCAAGTGGCTAAGGCACCAGCCACATGCACCTAACATGGCAGGTTCGAATCCAGCCCAGACCCGCCAGGCAACAATGACGGCTGCAACCAAAAAATAGCCGGGCGTTGTGGTGGGCGCCTGTGGTCCCAGCTACTTGGGAGGCTGAGGCAGGAGACTCGCTTGAGCCCAGGAGTTGGAGGTTGCTGTGACCTGTGATGCCATGGCACCACAGGGGGACAGCTTGAGGCTCTGTCTCAAAAAAAAAAAAAAAAAGGAAAAATAGATAAAAACAGACTTCAGTGAAATCAAACCTTTCACTCTGTAAGAAACCCTGAAAAGACAAGCCAGAGACTGGGGGGAAATATTTACAAACCATGTATCCAAAAATGGACTAGTTTCTAGACTTTAGAAGAAAGTTCAAAACTCCACAGTTCAAAAAAATAGAAAATGAACAAAAGACATGAAAGTGTATTTCACCAAGAGGATGTACAAATGGCAAATA
>CAUYQV010132347.1:0-25393 GCA_963574575.1 Galagoides demidoff
TTCTCCTGCCATCAAGAGTTTACGGCTTTGTGATGAAAACAGACAGTAAGTGAAAAATTACAAATAATGTTGCTGCACTGAAATATTAAGCAATAATAATAATGCAAAGAAAGTAACCGTCAGCAATCATCTAAAAAAAAAATTTCTTTTTTGAATGTATTTATCTTGATTCTTTATGAGGTTTTTGTTTCTAGTCCTTATCTTAAACATTGTTATTGTTATTAAATTTTAAACCTTTTTAATTTTGTGAAGGCAAAAAGTGGAAACCTAATAAACACATGTATATGTAAAAAAATACAAATGTGATAACTACAATAGGGGTATGTGGTATATTTGTAATATAAATGAACAAGAACTAAATAAAGGAAATAAAATGGTAGCCTCTTTTTTAAGAACCCTCAACAAACTGAGACATCACCCCCAAAAAATCCACCTGAAAGTAACTTCAATATTTTGGATGTTTTCTTAGTTAGCAGCTGAAGCATCTAACATTTAGATTAGGTAATTATTGAAGAGATTCAAAACCACCATGTTAGCATTTTTGTGTCAAAGAATCATTTTATACTGTACTTGGTATTTTAGCTGTTGAAAATGCTTAAGGTAATTCCGCCTATTATTAGAGTAATAGGTCAGCCTTCTGATTCTATTTAAAGTGCTTAATTGAGTAACTGAGACGTGGCAATTTTAAGTTGAAAGTTAATAAGTCCAGGATATAAAAAAGATGCCATTTTTAGTCAAACATTTATTGAGTGCCAGGCACTTGGTATGAGTAACCAGGCTATTGGAACAAATAACATATAGTGCTAACTCACATTTTTTAACTGGAGACATATACTTCTGTAAATAATTACAATTTTTGTGACAAGTGCTATAATGGGCCAAGCCAAAGCAGTAGCACAGAGGAATTGGCAATTAATTAAATGAAGAAAACAGAACAAAGAAAAGGAGTCTAACAGAGCATCAGCAGGAAATAACATTTAAAACAATTGACATTGGAAGCCTAGATGCCTTTCCATGACATTCTTACCTGGGCACTGCTACAGAATCCTCAGTAGTCGTGAGTCCTAGTTGACCATCACTCCCTGCACCCCAAGAGAACAGCTGGCCCCGGTCACTGAGGGCCAGACTGTGGGACTCACCACAGGCCACGTGAATAATGTGCTGATCTGCCAAAGCTCCAATTTGTTCTGAAAGAAACCGAAGGAGAAAAGTGTACAGCCCAGAAACCCTAACACAGAATTCTCTCCCTGGGCAGTTTTGTTTTGTCTTTTTAAAAGAGAACCACTAAATATGCATATTTATGGAGATTATAACTTTTACATATCTCTAAACACTATCAGTTTAGATTTAGGTACATGTCTATAATAGCACACACATCTCCAATATTCCCCAAACCTACACAAGCCACACATGCCTGGTGCTTCTCTACCCAAGGAGAAGCCTGAAGGTCTGCTATGGAGATGCTGAATCAGAGAGGCCCAAAGGTGAGTGGAAAGGTGGTTTATTCCTAAAAGTAATGGGACTAAGTGAAATTCTTTTTGGAACAATGCAACCCACTTCCTACCCCCTACACACACACACACACACACACACATCCAGAATCCTAAACACCTTTCTCCCCTCAGTTATAGAATATAATCTTGTAAGTATCCAACCAGGCATAGGATGATTTCTCTCTGGGGAAACTGGCCCAAAAGAAAACACCCACAGATAGTGACATCCATGGGTCCCTCAATGAAATGTTCAGCTACCCCAACAAGAATTGCCCACATGTACACAGCCCCACTCACATTTACATGTGTTCCTCACTCTTAAAGGCCACAAGGATCATCTTTTTTTTTAAACAGTCTTATTATGTCACCCCCTGGTTGAGTGCTATGCTGTCACAGCTCACAGCAACCTCCAACTCTCGGGCTTAAGCCATTCGCTTGCCTCAGCCTCCTAAGTAGCTGGGATTACAGGCACCTGCCACAACTCCTGGCTATTTTGTTGTTGTTATCAATGTTGTTTATCAGGCCAAGGCCAGGTTCTAACCCACCAGCCCCTGATGCATGTGGCTGGTGCCCTAACCACTGAGCTATTGGTGCCGAGCCAAGGATCACCATCTTTATGAAGAAAGTTCTAACATGAAAGATAAAGAGCAATGCAAACAAAAGAAAATGAACTCTGAAGAAAAAGATCATGCAGAGAGCAAAAAAAACTTTTTAGAAGTCCTTAGAGAAATAAAAGAATGTCTTCTAATTCATGAACTAGAAAGATGGTGCTACAGAAAAGTAGGAAATTCATTAAAATAGGAAACAAAAATAACTTGGAAGCTAAATATGTGGCAGTGTGAAGTTAAAAGAAAAACCTTCAAAAGTAGAATTGGAAGTTAGAAGTGATGAAATTTTCTAGGAAATAGAACAAAAAAGCAAAGAGCAAGTCAGAGAGGGAAAAAGGTAAGAAATTAGGAAAGTGTCCAAAGAGAGAAGGTAGAAAATTTCAAAGACGAGCTGGGTGTGCACACCTGTAGTCCCAGCTACTTGGGAGGCTGAGGCGGGAAGACAGCCTGAGTCCAGTAGTTCGAGGCTGCAGTGAGCTACCATTTGGCCACTGCTCGTCAGCCTGGGTGACACAGGGAGGCCTTGTCTGAAAACAAAACCAAAATAAACACGAAACTGTCCTACCTGCAGATGTGTACAAAAAAAAAGTTTTTAAAGAAAATAACAAAGAAATACAAGAAAATGGCTTATAACTAAAGAATATGTGTTTCACACTGAAGGATTTATTAAGTACCAGAATAATGACCAATAAAATACCTACTTCAGAGAAGTTTGTCTTGAAATTTCAGAAATCAAGAAAGACTTGAAAAATTTCTAGAAAAGAAAACAGCTTATGTACAATCAAACATAAATCATAATGGCATCAGATTTCTCAGAAGCAACGTTAAAAACCATAAGATGAGAGAGCTGTGCCCTCACAATGCTGAAGGAAAATGATTTCCAATCGAGAATTCTATACCCAAACATCCACAAATCAATGTAGGGAGAGGAGGAAGAAGGGTCTGTTTTCAGGCATATGGAGCTCCCAAGATATTTTATCTCCCATCTTGCTTTTCTGAGAAAGCTACTGGAAGACATGCCTCGGAAACAAAGAACTTGGATCCTGTAAGAAACAGGAATCTTGCACAGGAAGGAGGTGGAGGCCATTTCTAAGACAGCTATGTCTATAATAGCACAATGCAAAGTTGGCTTACAGTGCAAAGTTGGAGGTCTGTCTCCAAGATAAAAAACAAAATATCATCTGATGAGTTCTATAGAATTAATATTATATGTTATATAATTCTATCAGAAAGTACAGAGGTTGCTATGCAAAATGGAAAAATGATGTAATTAACTTTAGGAAAACTTGAATGCTTTATAGGAAAGAAAAGCAATCACAGTGCATCAAGTCATGTAACAAAACAAAAATAGTTTATATACTTAATAACAGAGTAGTCAAAATTGATTTAAAAGATTGCTTGGTGAAGGATGAGTGCCTTGGGGAGAGAAAGAAAAAACGGTAGGTAAAGATTACAATTTTCGGCTCGGCGCCTGTGGCTCAATCGGCTAAGGTGCCAGCCACGTACACCTAAGGTGGCGGGTTCTAATCCCCAGCCTGGGCCCGCCAAACAACAATGATGGCTGCAACCAAAAAATGGCCGGGCGTTGTGGCGGGCGCCTGTGGTCCCAGCTACTTGGGAGGCAGAGGCAGGAGACTCGCTTGAGCCCAGGAGTTGGAGGTTGTTATGAGCTGTGATGCCATGGCACTCTACCCAGCGGGATAGCTTGAGGCTCCGTCTCAAAAAAAAAAGATTACAATTTTCCCCAGTGTGAAGTTTTCAGATTATGTCCAAAATTTAAAAAAATCAAGAAATAGCATTATAAACATGTTATTTAGAAACATGAAGATAGGGCCCAGAGCGGTGGCTCACACCTGTAATCCTAGCACTCTGGGAGGCCAACGCAGTTGGATTGCTTGAGCTAAGGAGTTCAAGACCAGCCTGAGCAAGGGCAAGACCCCCTCTCTAAAAATTGTCAGGCATTGTGTTGGATGCCTGTAGTCCTAGCTACTAGGGAGGCTGAGGCAAGAGGATCTCTTGAGCCCAAAAGTTTGCAGTTGCTGTGGACTATGACGCCTTAGCACTCTAAACAGGGTAACAGAGTGAGACTCTGTCTCAAAAACAAAACAAACTAAAAACCCAAAGACACGTGAAGGTAAATACTAAAAAAAAATAATAATAATAATAATAATAATAATGAGTTGAAGTAATAGCTCCTGGGAAAGAGATTCAAGGGTAGGGACAGCTGGGCAGAGAACTGCTATTAATATTTGATTTAAACATGCCTTGTATAAATATTACATGAAAACTAAGACTTTTTTTTTAGTTAAGTAATTGAAAACAGGCTCATGTCAAAGAAATTGCCATAAAAAGTAGAAAGAGGCTATAATCCTACCATCCCCATTGTCTAACTTTTATGTATTTCCCAACTCAGCCTTGCCCCAGGCAGGAACAGTCCTGTCTTTATACTTTACAAAAAACAAGGAAGTCCTACTCAAAGTAGGTCAAGACAACTCAGACTCTACTCTGACCAAATTTCTACCTTGTACAGGTGCCAGGACAGGGGCAGCTCTTCCGTCCTCCCAAGCCAAGACCTGGTCTGATATATCACCTGTGACTACAGCCACCTCTCAGTACCTGGCTTTCTGGCTGCCAATGGAGGCCTCTCCTGCCTGATGTCAGCGTGTGGTCTAACACGACACACTAGTAAGCCTGTCCTCTGTTCAGACGGGACACCATCTCCAACTGATTTGTCAGACATATATAATGAAACCCTTTACTAGCATCCCCTACTGATTTTGTCTTTACTACAGCTGAGAAGCCTCAAAAGGGAATGTCTAAATTTCAATGACCATTTACTCCCAGACAGGTCAAGCTCTACAATAAACCAATTCCTGGCCCACCACACAGCCACCAAAACAGACATTGAGCCACCATCATCACAACAATAAAATCTGCAGCCACAAAGGCATCCTGGCACAGAGATACTGTTCAGCGATGCAAACACTGACAGAGAATTAACCCACTGGATGGATATACAAATCCAACTTACTCTATTTCTTCTAGCCAGAAAACAGCTCACTGATTCAGACGGGAGATGTGTCACTGACGAACCATAATCTCTCTTCTA
This sequence comes from Galagoides demidoff, assembly GCA_963574575.1. NCBI lineage: Eukaryota > Metazoa > Chordata > Mammalia > Primates > Galagidae > Galagoides > Galagoides demidoff. The sequence goes on from CAUYQV010132347.1 coordinate 5,211, forward strand.
GAATCTGCTCCCTAAGTTGGCTAGTGAGCCAATGAACGGCTCATTCACTCCTCTCCCCAACACGCCCTGCCTCAGCTGGAAACATGCAGGCTTCAGTGCCTTCTGACTCATTTTCACACAACGTCCCTTCTGGTTCGTGATGTCAAGACTATACGCCATATTTTGCAGATCATAACAGAGCCTCAACCCACGCGATAAAATAAGTAAACACACTGAAGAAACATTTGGCATTTTTTGAGGATAATATTTTCTCTCCGATCCTTTCACAGCAACATTCTGAAGTCCTTAGAAGCCTTTAGTAATGTTAGCACATGAGAAGGCGTGGTAGCAGAGCAGCACGGTGGCCCGCGTGGAATGCTGCACAGAGTAAGACGGCAGTGCAGCTGGACTTAGATTTCTGGGATTGTTTCTACTTGTCTTTTGAGCCCATCATAATTTTTTCATGTTTTTTTTGAGTTAACAGTAAATTTGGCATTAAACCATCAAAAGATGCTAATAGAGAAGGACAATTTGATCCTAGAGAACAGAAGATGATATTGATACTTAATCCTTGCAACACCCCTGAGAAGCGAGGGCACCATGATTATCCTTAGCTCGGAAAGAGTGTGGAATCTGGCCAAGGTTCGTAACTAATGGCCGGGGAGCTGGGACAGATCTGTCAGACGACAAAACCCATTATACCCGCTGAACTACACTGTCATCCCTTAGAAAGAACTAGATAGATTTCCTAATTGCTAAAAGTAATCTATCAAGCAAAACCTCTACTTACGGATAATGGAAAATTAACTCTTTTCCCTTACCATCTGTTCAGGTGAGAAACACACTCAATGGCTTGCAGTTAATAATATGAGCAGTTGGGTGAAAGTAGAGTAGTCCCCCCCATCTGAAGTTTCACTTTCTGTAGTTTCAGTTACCCACAGTCAACCACGGAGCAAAGACATTAAATGGAAAATTCCAGAAATAAACAATTCATAAATTTTTAATTTTGACCTTCTGATGATTGTGACTAAATCACACACCATACTGCTCCACCTGTTTGTCCAACACATGTGCTGTACATGCTGCTCATCCATTGGTCACTTAGTGGCCGTCTCTCAGTTAGCAGATCAAAAAACATAGGTAGTGTATATGAGGTTCAGTACTATCTTAGATTTTGGGCATCCAGTGGGGGGTCTGGAACACATACCCTGCAGATGAGGGGGGGACTGCTGTATATAGAATATGCAAAATTAGTGATCAATGTTTGGTATTAAATTTTTAACTAAAGATGTAAATTAAACATCAGCTGTTGGTATACAAAAGGAGTTAAACTTGTATTACTTAGTTTAGTTATTTCCTTTTGGAGTTTTCCCAAAATGTCTATTCTAAAATTACATTTTTCTTTAATAGTAAAGACAGACAGAGACTATGGCAAATCCAGCTCTTTGCTCTATCATTCCACAGAGTCTAAGCCCTTTTATTAATTAACTATTCTGATGTAAACAATTAAACATTTTGAGGGGGATCTTGGCTATTTCCATAAGATGAATTCTATATTGTTCCTGAGCCAAGGCACTGAAACTAGAGTTAGTGTTAAAAGTTTTTTAATTAACAATTGTTCTACTACCCTTTGCTAAAATCAACTTGTCCTTTCTCCATTGAATCTCTTTTACACCTTTATCGAAAAATCAATTGACCACATTTGTGTGGGCATATTTCTGTATTCTCATAATATTCATTGTACTGTAGCAATTTCTGCAACTGTACCCTTACTTTTCAACATTGCTTCAGCGATTCTAGTTCCTTATTTCCATGTACACTTTAGAGTTAGCTTCTCTATATCTACAAAAGAAAAATCTTACTAGAGTTTTAACTGAAATTGTATTACATCTATAAGTCAGTTCAAGAAGAACTGAAATCTTTACTATGCTGAGCATCTCAATCCATGAATATAGTATGTCTTGTCATTTATGTAGGTAAATGTATTTTTGATTTCTTTTATCAGAATTTTATAGTTTTATCATTATTTCTGAGGTGAGTTTCTTATACAGAGCATAGGGCTTGGTTATTTTTTAGCATTTAACATGATAATCTCTGTATTTTCATTGTTTTGCTTAGAGTATTTACATTTAATATAATTATTAGTATGTTTATATTTTTGACCTACCTTATTACTTTCTGTGTTTGTTCCTTCTGGTTTTCTCTTCCCTATTCTAGTTTCTCTTTCCTGCTTTCTTTAGTGTTATTAAGTATTTTTAGAATTTTATTTTTCTATTTGTTTTCTATCAGTTTCACAAGTATTTGAGCTAGTTTGTTGGAGCATGTGTACAATAGCTGCTTTCAAGTTGGTCAAATAATTCCAACATTTATGTCATCTAAGTTGAGATTTTCCTGGTTTTTCATATGCTAAGTAATTTTGGATCATACCAAGAATATTTTGAATACTGTGTTACAAGACTCTGGGTGTTATTTAAATCTTCTGGAGAATATTAACAATTTTTAGTTTTCAAGGCCTTTGTGGTGTTATGTGTGCCCCATGTGTACCACACAGTGGCCAGTCTAGGTGGTGTCTTTACGTTAGTTCCACTCTCACAGCTGTTCATATGCCAAATAGAATAAGATCCATGTATGTACAACTCAAAGCTAAGTCCAGGAATTCATAAATAAATATACTGAGTGGCTTTCCTGAGCTACACCCTCTATACAATTTCCCCAACACTTTCAGGTCCCAGGGCTCCTCTGTAGTCCTCCCAACCTATGTACTTCTGCAACTGCACCTGCCTCTAGGGCCAAATGGAAGGAGGAGAAAAGGAGGGGAAATGGTAAATTTATTACTTCTTTAGCAGTACTTTAAGTTCTGGTCTTCTTTCTGCCACTATTTGTTTTTCAGAGTCCTCAAATAGCTACTCCATGCATCTGTCCAGGTCTTATAACTGTATTCAGAAACAGGAAGGAATGTAGTTACCTATCCTTCCTCAGAGCCAGAGGTTTAAAATAAATTTTTTTCTTTTTGGTTGGTGTCCTTTAAAATATCAGGGAAAGTTCATAACTATCTTTGTTTAACTTGGCTAAGTGAAAAATTCAAGGCCATAGCTCTCCCATGAATTCTTTGAAAACTAAAAGTGGGTTTAACTTTCCTATACAGTCAAGGCTCAATTCCTCGTGGTGGGCAGCATCTCCGAACTGTTGATGCTTCATTTAACTTCTCCAAGTACATCAAATACTTACTTGCTTAATCCCAAGCATGACTGCCCAACTTTAAAAAATCATTAAATCAGATTTTCAACTAAAACGTCAGAAAGAAGATTCGTTATGATAGAATTTAGAGCAGTATTCCTCAGTTCAAGGACAGAAGACTTTAACTTTGGGCTTTAATGTATACACATAAAGCCCCCAAACACTTATATATCATGAAAAATGTTTCTGAGAATTTCTTCTTAAACCAACAAATCTTAGCTTACCATGTATGCTTTCAGATACAATTAACTCCAATATGCTAAGTCAGTTACAACATGGAGCCTGGTCACAGGGAATGGGACAGGAGAAAATGTGGTTTTGAGTCCACTAGCACTCTTATTTTAGCCCTTCAGTAGTTGGAGTAAGATCAGCTTCAGTGGCTCGGCGCCTGTGGCTCAATCGGCTAAGACGCCAGCCACGTATACCTAAGGTGGCGGGTTCGAATCTCCAGCCTGGGCCTGCCAAACAACAATGATGGCTGCAACCAAAAAATGGCCGGGTCTTGTGGCGGGCGCCTGTGGTCCCAGCTACTTGGGAGGCTGAGGCAGGAGACTCGCTTGAGCCCAGGACTTGGGGGTTGCTGTGAGCTGTGATGCCATGACACTCTACCCAGGGGGATAGCTTGAGGCTCCGTCTCAAAAAAAAAAAAAAAAGATCAGCTTCAGTGACTCAGTTATTTTCAAGAACTCAGAATTGTCAACCATAACATATGTTTTAAAAGAATTTTAATACAAAAAGACTACAAATTAGAAAACTACCTAGAGACTCTGGCAGAGGGAACCCTAAAAACACAAAGGACCTCTGCAGTGGTGATACAGTGATGTATCTAATCTTGTATAGTTAAATGCAGTTGATAATTTAAGACCCCTCCAAGAGGACTGAGATCAAAATCCTCACACATAGAATATTAACAATCCCTTAGAGTTCGGCTCATATAAATACTTTATTGCTCACAGACCTTTCCTTTTCCATACAACCACAGCATGCTTGTACCGAGACCTGGAGGGTAAGCTCTAGGAAGACTGTGTCACATATCTTTATGCAAGGCCATAAGGTTAAGGAAATGCTAAAAAACACCTATTGACTATACAAAGACTTTAAACGTAAAAGTCAGGCTTTAAGATGTCTTGAGTGTCCACCCAAGAAGTCACAGACAAATTACAGTGCTGTGATCCAAGTTAAAGGAGGGGGAAACATAAACCAATTATATTAAAATCACTGGGGAGGCTCACAGACATTTCACAGCATCATTCTTCATGGGGGAAACGAAGAGTAATACAGAAACTAAAACATTTTCAAAAGACATGTGATCAGAGAAGTGACAGAACCCAGACAGGCAGTCCATTTAGAAGATAAATTAATCTGTGTTAAACACACTAACATAAACAGAACATTTATTTTCATCCAGAATAAGAATCTACCCCTCCCAATTTTTACCACAGGCTACCCTTAGCCACTAGTAATAATATTCTGCCTACTCAGAGCATGAATAGTTTAACTTCGGCCTCCCTGGAAGTCAGTCAATACCCAAAGACTGACCCAAAAAAGAATGAAAAGCTCTCTGTACCAAGTCACAAAGCACACACGCAGCAGCTGACAGATTTTACCTGGGCAAGAGCAACCTAATACTCACCATTCCAACTCTTTTCAGAAAGGCTATGTAAAAAAGTTCTCTATTTTTGATTTATCATTAAAACTATCAACGGTAAACATAAAAATTATCTTTGATTAAATGAAAAGATACGGAGCTAACAAGTTTATTAGCTTTAAGGAGAAAATGAAGGCAGAACTGGCAAATTAAAGTTATGATACAAATCCAATCTATACCTCCCCAAAAGTAAATAAGTAGCTATCTAAAGCTAGTATACTATCAATACAAATTCTATGGCAGATATTCTGATAATATATCATACACCTTAGGCTTTGGCATGTCCTTTGATCCAACATTTTTATTTCTATGATGTGTCCTACAGAACAACGTATGCTACATTGCAATTATCAGGAAAATTTACAATATGAGGTCAAACAATTAAGTTCACTAACTTGTCCTAGAAAAAATGCTACATACTTCATTGCTGAATATTACTACAGTCACCTTTGAGAAACTCCTCTTGGCCATCTGGCGACCGTAGGGATAGTCAGCAGTGAGGTATAGAGCACTTTTTCTAGGATGAGTTTGTGAACTTAGTTGTCAGACCTCATACAATGACAATGCTGGTGGTAATTTCAGAAAAAGAGTCCCAAAACTGCTGTGAAGGCAGACTAGATGCTGGCATCAGTGCATAGCTTCCCAAAGGGAAGTGCCTCGAAGGTGACCACAGTGATATCCATCAATGAGGTATGCAGCAGTTTTTCTAGGATAAGTTTGCAAACTTAATTGTCCACCCTCATATACCAAAAAATGAAATATGCTGTCATTAGCTTATATAGACCAATAGGAACATGATCATTATAGAAAAATATGCATGAGATAGGAAGTGGAAAAGTAGGTTATAAAGTGTAATTTATGATGACCTCATTTTAAAAATTACACTGATGTTTAAAAAATACTAGAGGGATATAAATCAAAGTAACACCAATATTTTTTGTTCAGAGTGGTAAAAACCATTTTTATTTGCTTCCTTCTGCTTATGGGTATTTAAATTATAAGGGGATAAACATGTACGTGTTATTTTTGCATATGAAATTCTTCTTTAAGTTTTTTACAAGGACTTCTTAACACCTCCCTCTCCTATGTACATTTTTTTCCAACTAGTCCGATCACATTCATTCACTGTGATTTAACAACAAGGGGCCATACCCATACTGGTAAATTATTTTTGACTATTTTAAACTATGTGCTGTCCTGCAAACTCTGTCACTACACATTATGATGCAAGATGAGATGCTTCCAGAGGGGCTTGCTAAAGATAGTTAGTCCCACTCGATTTTTACAGATTGGGAGAAAATTCACAGCTGGAAAAACACTCCTAACCTACTGAGATCCATCTACTTTATCTTTGTAGAGTTGTGGTCCTTTGTCAATTTTTCTCTTAAAAAAAAAATATGTGTGTGTGTGTATACATTTGTACATACATATGGAGTTGTATGGTCCTTTGTCAATTTTTCTCTTAAAAATATATATATGTGTGTGTGTGTATACATTTGTACATACATATATATATACATATATACATACTGTACGTATGTGTGCACATAAGATGTCTGGAAAGTATCCAGCCATGTATGTCTATTTTTTCATATTATGTGGCTGGATACTTTCCAGAAAGCATACACACACACACACACAAACTCCAATTAGAAGACAGAGATAGGTTGTGTAAGACCCAACTACACAATGCCTTAAAACCCACTGTAAATATAAAGACACAGAAAAACTAAAAGTGAAAGGACAGAAAAAAAGATTACCAGGCAAACTCTAATCAAAACAAAGCTAAAATTATTCATATCCATCAAAGTAGGAGTGAATATTACCTTGGGTAAAGAGTGACATTTCATAATATTAAAAGGAGGATCAACTCAATAAGACCTAACAATCTTAAATGGGTAATACCTAATTATAGGGCTTCAAAATTCACACAAGAACTTAAACCAAAAGAAGAAATAAGCAAATCAATAACGATAATCAAAAATTTTGACACTACTCTATCAGTAATCCATCATATCAGTAGACATAAAATTAGTGAGGATACAAGAGACCTGAACAACACTATCAACGGACTTGATGTCATTGACATTTATAAACATCCCACCCATCTACAGCAGAATGCACATTCTTTTTGATTGTGCACAGAGTATTCACCAATATAGAACACATTTTGGGTGATAAAACAAATCTCAATAAATTTATAAGGAGTGAAATTACATAAAATATGTACAGTTGTCCCTTTGTATTTATAGAAGATTGGTTCTGGGACCCCTCGTGAATACCAATATCCGTGGATGCTCAAATTCCCTACAGAAAATGGCATAATATTTGCATAATCATCTCACATACTTAAAATCTTCTTTAAATTACTTAAGATACTTAATATGATGAAAATGCTATGGAAATAGTTGTTATTCCATATTGTTTTTTAATTTGTGTTATTTTTTATTATTGTATTGGGTGTTTCCTCCTCCTGAATATTTTGCGACAAAGTCTCACTCTGTCCTCCTGGGTAGAGTGAGTTCAGGCAACCTCAAACTTCTGGGCTCAAGCAATCCTCTTATCTTAGCCTCCCAAGTAGCTGGAACTACAAGCACTAGCCACAATACCCAACTAATTTTTTCCATTCTTAGTGGAGACAAGGTCTTGCTTTTGCTCAGACTGGTCTCCAATTCCTGAGTTCAGGCAATTTAGCCCCTCAACCTCCCAGATTGCTGGGATTACAGTTGTGAGCCACAGTGACCACTACCCCCCTGAATATTTTCCATTCTTGGTTTGTTGATTCCATGGATGCATAACTTTATAGATCTGGAAGGCCAATTGTACTCTAACCAAAGAAGAATTAAACTAGTAAATCAGTAACTGAAAGATATAAGCAAAATCTACACATATTTGGATACTATACTATATACTTCTAAATAATCAATGGGCCAAAGAAGGAACCATAAAGGAATTATTACAAAGTATTTTGAACTAAATGATAACAAAACCATAATCAATTAAAGTTTGTGGAATATAATTAAAATGATGCTTATTAGAAGTGAAAATTGCAAATCTGTGATTTAAGTTTCTACACTAAGAAACTAGAAAAAACATAATAAATTAGACACAAAGTAACCAGAAGAGAATGCTATAACAGCAAAATGAAACAGAAAAAAACAAAACAAAAAGAATTTTAAAAATCACTGAAACCAAAAACTTATTCTTTAAAAACAGCAGTAAAACATATTAACCTCTAGCCAGTCTAATCAGGAAGCAAAGAAAGAAGATATCAATTACCTATGTATCAGAAAAACAAATCTTCCTAGCCAGGCTGGCACAGTGGCTCACACCTGTAATCTCAACACTCCAGGAGGTGGGAGGACCACTAGAGCCCAGATGTTTGAGACCAGCCTGAGCAAGAGGGAGACTTTGGTGCCACTAAAAGTAGAAAAAATTAGCTGGGCAGTGCCTGTGGCTCAAGGAGTAGGGTGCCAGCCCCATATGCCAGAGGTAGTGGGTTCAAACCCAGCCCTGACCAAATACTGCAAAAATAAATAAATAAATCAGCTGAGCTCAGGAGTTTAAAGTTGCTGTGAGCTAGGCTGATGTCACAGCACTCTAGCCTGGGGTAACAGACTCTATCCCAAAAAGAAAAGAAAAAAACCAAATCTTTAGACAAGGATAAAGGAATATTATGAACAATTTTGCACAAATAAATTTGACCACTTAGATGAAATGAACAAATTCCTCAAAATACATGAGCTAAAAAAGTTCACCTAAGAAAAAACAGGTAACTAGTCCTCTATATCCTTTTTTTTTTTTTTGGTGAGAATTTAAAGCAGTTCAAACACTTTGGCAAATAACCTGGAAGTTCTGCAAAAGGTTAAACACGGAATTACCATATAACCCATCAGTTCCACTTCTAGGTATATGATAGAGACATAAAAACATACATCCACATAAAAAGCTGCCTACAAATGTTCACAGCAGCATTATTTGTTAACAGTCGCAAAGCAGAAAGTACCCCGACATCCAACAATTAATTAAAGTATTAACGAGTTGTGGCATATCCATACAATGGAATATTATGGAGCAATAAAAAGGCATTAAGTACTGATACAACCTGTATGAACCTGGAAAACGTTATACTAACTAACAGAAGCCAGTCACAGAAGGCCATATATTTATCATTCCATTTACATGAAATGTCTAAAATAAGCAAATGTATGGAGACAGCAAGTAGACTGGTGGTTTCCTGGGCCTGAAGGGGAAAGGTGAATAACAGTGAAAGGGCACAGGGTTTCTTTGTGAGGTGATAAAAATGTTCTAAAATTGACTGTGGTAATGATCCTGGAACTTGGTGAATACACTAAAAGCCAACAAATGGTCCTCACTTAAGCAGGTAAATTTATGGTATGCAAATTATGTCTCAATAAAACTATCATGATAAACAAAGATGCCTCAGAATGGAAGATAGATCCCAACTCAACAGGCCCTCACGGCAATGCAAATGCGATTACCTACTGCAGATACAGCATATTGCTTCTCATTTTGGAACTATTTAAATGTAACTTTAAATTTTTAAAGTTACATTTAATTTTTAAAGTTACTCAAGAAACCTCAGAGATATCTGGGTAAGGGAACGAACACTATAGGATACCCAATGTAGTAGGGGCCCCAGCACCAACAGTGTCATTCCAACTGATTCTTATAAATACTTCTGATGCAAAAGCAAATCAGCAACCCTGCTGCAGAAACACAAGCAGGATTCTAGAGGTGACCTTTCTTTTCATCTGCTTCACACATGTAAGACATGTGGATCGTTACAGGCTACCAAGCAAATGCCCAACAGCAGAAACTGTGCGATCCTGTCTAGAAATAAAATCCACATAATGGACAGAGGAAGAAAAACTCAAAGGGACATTTTTTTCAAAATAGAGTTTGGGAAAAAAGGGATTCTATACTTTTTAATTAGTAAGTTTCTGGGGTTCTTTTAACAATATAATCATTCATTTATTCAAAAATTACTTACTGAACGCTGTAATTACCATGTGCCACACAATGTTAAGCTGGGGATAGAAAACAAGGCTTTGATTCTTACGGAGTTTAAACAATGTGACGTGGGGGCAGGGAGGGAGGGAGAAAACTACTGACTGTGAAGGCCCAGCCCTGTGCTATCAGATAGGGATAAATGCTAGGGACAAAGCAAGGACAAGGTTTGGGGGAGGGCAGAAAGTACACAGGGTAGTAAAGGGAGGCATCTCTAATAAGGTGACACGTGGGCCAAGACCTGGAGGAAGCGAAGGCATCAGCTGTGTAGACGGCAGAGGAAGGCGATTCCTGGGTTAAAGAACAGCAAGTAGAAATGGCTGAGGAGGGACAAGGAGGCCAGAGAACTGACTGCGAGAGGGGAAGAGTGGTAAGAGGTGAGCCGGAAGCCCCCAGAAGATATGAGGGCCAGGAATATGTGGCTAAGACTACGTGTTGGGAGAGGAGGTGGAAGGCAGAAACAAGCAGAGCAGTTAGAGGACAGCACCCCGTCTAGATGAGACAGGATGGCAGCTGGGACCAGGGAGGCAGGAGCGGGACTAGGAACCGAGAGAGGATCCCGGAAAAAGTGAGGTCTCAGAGAACAGAAGTCTTCTCAAGGAGACCCCAGGGATACACCTGTGAGGGCCTCCCCGTGGTGAGTCGGCTTTTGGGAGTTTGTAGAAACTTAACTTCTTGGGACCTGGAAACTAACCTGCTTTCGCTTCTGTAAAGGCCAGAGCCTCTTCTCCAGCTTGATTCAAACTGACCAATGAGAAAGGTACCCGTGGGCTGGAACTTTTTGACTGGGGATAAAAAGGAGAAGACTGAGCCAGTTGGGGACATGGCCATTTTGAATTCTTCTGTGCCTTCTCTCCACTGGCTGAAAGAAAGCCCTTCCTCTTTTAAACACAGTGTCTGGGCGCTCATTCTCTCCACTGGGCCTTCCTGCAACAGGAAGAGATGTCAGAATCCAGATATATTTCTCAAGACAGAGCCTCTGCCAATGGATGGGAGGTTTTCTTGATGAATGCGATATAGAATCTAAGAGAAGACAGGGTAAGACAGAACACGGGGAACCAGGGGAGCGCCAAGGCTTCGGGCCTGAGGGACAGAAATGACATTTACGCAGAAGAAAACAGGGCGAGAAACAGGTTTGAGGGAGAGAATGAGCTTGGCTTTCATTATACTAAGTTTAAGACGACAATCCAAGTGGATATTTAAACTGGATGTCAAATCCAAAATTCAGCACGTTGAGACTGGAAATCATTTGCAAGTCAATAGTAGAAAGACAGAACTTAAAGCTTTATCCCTGACCTTCCCGTTAAATTTATTCAGTCTATTCCCTAGAGGATGAGCAAGCCATTCCTTTTATTTTGCCATTAACAACATTGCTATGATAAACATACTTAGAAATATTTCCTATACTATGTTACCTTTTACTTGCACAAGAAAACTTCCCAAAATGGAACCACTCATTCAAAAGGACACTAGACATTTTAAATTTCACTAAATGCAACCAGTTGAGTTATAGAAAGATTCTAACAGCTCACACCTCCTCAATCAACATATGACAATGCCCATTTTCTTCATGAGTGAGCACTAAGCAATATTCTTAAATTTTTGCCAATCAAATGGCAAAATGATGAAAAAGTGGTATCTCGTTTTAATTTTCATTTTCGTGAACATTTCTATAAATTCATCAGCCCTATGCAAGCACACCTCTGTAAAATGTCCATTTTATTACAGTGTTGTTTATCTTTTTCTTATCAAAATGAAGGTGCCATGGTATATTAGAACTATGAAACTCTTACTGTTTATGGATGCCTTATACCAAAGAAAAATTCTAATTTTCCTACAAAGCTTCCAATTATGTTTTTGACAGCTTCTGGACCACCAGTCTCACAGAACATTCAAAGTTTTCAGCACATTCCCCTAATTTTTTCCTATTGTTTTTGTAGCTTGATTTTTTTTACATCCAGAATTTGCTTTAGACTATGGAGTGAGCCAAGGAATCTAGTTCTGTATGCCAGATGAACAGAAAATCACACTAACATCATTTATGAAGTTCACCCGCCCTTCCCCCTGAAATGCTCTGGAGTCACCTCCCTGACTGCCCTGTGCAGCCATGCAGTCTTCACCAGAAATAAATTCTGCATCAAAGCCTGACTAAAGAAGTCAACATGCCCTCAGACTTCACTTTATATAAATATGCAAATTACAAAGAACAGTGACATACAGAATCCAGAGTCAAGAACGCACTGCAGGAAGGGGAAGAACAGCAGGTGTGCAGACCCCCGCAGGGCCTCCTGACCTGTGGCTCTACCCTGCCTGAGGATCAGCCAGAGGAAAGAACACGGAGTAGAAAAACTGAAAACAGAAGAGCAGTAAGGCAGCCTCTCCTGTCACACAGCTTGACGGGCAGGTTTCACACACTCTGGCTCTCTTGGATAAACACACACAGGACAGAAGTCTCCAGACACCTCTGGGACCTGCCAAAGCAGACACTTCATTTCAACAATGCAAACTTGAAAACAGTAGTAGTTGTTTTATGACCCAAAATATCTAAATCAAGGCTGTTAAATGGTAATTCATAAAGTGATTTTAAAAAGGGCTGTCAGCAGAGTAAGACACTGTTAGGCTTTTTTCATAAACTGCTGATGAAAAGAAATTTTGTAGATATAGGAGCCTTGCTCAACCTTGGGTGAAGTGTTCCGGCACCTCATCTCTATCCCACCTGTGTGTGCAGAGATGTATGTGTGTACGAGAGACAGACAGCAACAAAGATATCCCTCATTCCCCTCAGGCACTGGCCTACAACTTCCCACTCCTAATCACATTGTGTCAGTTTAGAAATATAAAAAAATACCTATTTACAAACACGCAACTAAAGATGAGTCCCCCTCTACGTAACAGGGTAGCAGAGGCTTTATGACAAATTAGAAAAATAAAGAAAAAAGGAGACAGGCAGCTAGCTAGCCAATCTGAATGTACCCTCAGAGCCAAACTGGAGAGCGTATGCAACAGCCAGAATGACTCTCTGCCACTCACTGCAAATGCTGAAAGCATTCACCAGCACCTTCCTGCTTTGAAAGCTAAAGTCGGGGACGAATGAAGAACACGAGGCTAAGGAGAGCAAAGACCAGCACTCAAGGACGCTGCGACAAACTTCTAACTTCTCCTTCACAGCTAATCTGGTTGGCGGTATCCCTGTCCCATGTCACCTTGAAGCAAATAAAAACACTCTTAATTAGTTCAGCCCTGTTTCTTCATTTGAAGGGAAAGGAGAATTTAACTTGTGCCTCCTGGTAAGTCTGCTGACTGCTGTCTCCATTTCTCCTACCTTTCCTATCTCTCCAACTTGTTGGCAACATGCTTGCTTCCAGCTGGTCCCAAAGGAGACCCAGCATCCCCACCACCACCTCCTTGAGGGAAAGCAGGGGACATGCTGCCCCAAGGGCATAATGGTCCCCTGTAGCAGCCCATATAGCTTATGGCAAGGAGGAGTGAGAGTTATAAGAAACACCTGTAACATCCCGGTAGTGTAACACCTTGGTGATAAGGGCGTGGGGAGGGATTCAGCTCTCCTAACGTGAGAGCCCTGGAGAGGAGAGCATCAGTGATTAGCAGTCGCTACACCTGTGGTGTTAGAGGCCATGGGATCAGGTCTGTAAGAAGCTGCAGGAGGCAGTCGGGAGTGTACAGACATTCTTTCACAGACCCGCTCACTCTGACTCTGTCACTTCTCCTGCCTGTGGGACACCTGCAGGGCGTCTCTCCATGAAAGACTGCTAAGATCCATTCTCTGACTAAGACTGCTTTACTCCCTCAAACACTGTCTTTCTCTCTCTCTCCCTTCTACTAAAGCAAATAGCCCTCAGGCACCTAAGGGCGTTTGTTTCTGAGCTAGATACCACAGCGGAACACATGGGAACATAGCTAGATAAGCCGGGGCTGGTCAGTCTTGGGCGGACAAGTGGTGACCACGAAGGGACCCGACAGTCCCCACCTTCCTGCACCTGCCATTTTGACATTGTGCCCAAAGAGCCTCTATGTACAGGCAGAATGTGGAATTTGCTATCTTAAGCAGCATAATCTACATAATCTCACCAACATCAGCACAGGTTCAAGTACACAAGGCCAGTTCTTACTTGTTAAGGGTTCTCTGCAAGCTTTCAGAAGGATAACTTTGAAAAAAGGTGGGGAAAGTAAGGCAATATGCCAGGAAGGCAATATAAACAAGGTGGGGAAAGTAAGGCATATTGCCAGGAAGGCAATATGAACAACTCCCCAAAAGAGTCAACAGACTGAGATACTGCTGTGAATAACCTTGGAGGAAAATTTTTAGACATGCCCAGGTTTTTTTGTATTTGTTTTTGAAGAGATGGGCTCTCTCTGTGTTGCCTAGGCTGGCCTTGACCTCTTGGGCCAAGAGACCCTCCTGCCTCCGGCTCCACAATGCTATAATTATAGTCACACACCCCACATCCCCAAAGTTTAATAAAGCAAATCATATTCCTTTGGAAAGTCTGTGAGTCTATTGAGAATGTTTCAATTTCAGGAGGTACCTGTGGCTCAAAGGAGTAGGGCACCGGCCCCATATGCCGGAGGTGGTGGGTTCAAACCCAGCCCCAGCCAAAAACTGCGCAAAAAAAAAAAAAAAAAAAAAGTTTCCATTTCAATAGCTAACAGAGTATCAGAAAAGAAAAACATCCAAAGGAAGGGAGAAAATAACAAATCTATCAACATAACAGGCCAATTCTGGCACCCCAAAAAACACAGCAGAGTGGCAGGGCTGACCCTGGCTGGTAAAGTACTTGGGGAATAAATGTGGGCTTTAAAGGAGGCCCAGAAGCTTCCAAGTACACCAGTAGGCTAGAAAATTGGTGAGGAAAAATAAATCTCTGCACCATCCCCAAACAGAAAGATGGAGACACCTGAGGTACTTAATAGTGTCACTATGCTACTGACTTAACCAAGCCTAGAAATACCTTTTCTTATGTGAGATAATAAATTTTACTCTCGAAAACATCCTGACACATACCATTAATTAAAAAAAAAACAAAAAAAAACAGAATTCAGACTCCAGAGCAATCTCTTAGGCCAGTGGTTCTCAACCTTCCTAATTCCGCGGCCCACAGGTTGAGCACCACTGTCCTAGGCAATTGCAGAATGCGGCAACTTGCCCCTTTTTTTCTAAACCTATCATACTACCTAGCTAACAGCTGACAAACACTTTGAGACTTCCAGGAGCACCACAAAGTAGCTCGTAGTGTGCCATTAAGTCCACAGTGGCCTAATTTGATTCCCTTATCTTTATAATTTTGGACGAGAATGCAATGCTAACGATGGCACATATGTATGTGTATCCCTACGTATAATCAGTTTTTACAGAATATTCAACATATGCAAGGTACTTCTCTTGGAGAACAATAAGGTAAAGGACCCCCAGAAATTTTTAAGGGGGGGGTCTTTTTTTTAATTTTTAAATTTTTAAGTTTTTAAACAAAGAAATACAAAATCATAATGGAAAGTGTTAACACAAATTACTACTACAACAAATAATAATAATAGCTAGCACTATTCCAAATATCTGTTATGCAACTTATTAAATCTTCACAGACTGAATAGGTAGATATTATTATTACCTATGTTTTACAACTAAGGAAACTGCGATACAGAGCAGTTCAGCAACTTTCCCTGAGTCAGACGGCTAGACCAGGCTCTTACTCATTATACTGCCACCATAATTAGCTAATACTATAAATTAATATTATTCACAAACATTTCAGTTGCTGTGAGTCATTTAATAATTATAATAAAAACTTTAATACACATTTTGATAATGAGAGAAAAAATTATTCCACATCTGCAAGGATATGAGACAGGATTATCTGTCAAAGAGTGATCGAAGATTTCGACATTACGCACCATCAAAGGGCATTCACTCCGAAAGGCTACAAAGAATTCTAATAGTTCTTGAAGAGCTGTGAAATATCAGGTGATTAGATATACCCTATCTGGATTGATAAATAAGAAAGCTTCTGCCTACTCACATCTATAAGGATCACGGATCATCAAAATAGGTAAGAAATTATCAAAATCCCAAACTACAAAATAGCTATTACAACACAAAAATTCTTAAAGAAAGGACTTAATAAAATTATGGAACATCCTGGAACCCTGAAACCATCACCAAAGCTGCCCCCTTCCTGAAATGCTAGTACTGCCTCCTCCCACAAACTCCCAAACCCAAGACAAACGTGAACTTCCTATCGTGTGGGTCTAAAAGATGACATTTGTTAGAATTCAGAATTTAGCACTGTTGGTGACCTGTCTCTTCACGGGACCTGTGTCACCTACTTGACACATGATGAACTGTATTATGTAACCTTTACAGGAGTATCTTACTCTTCCATCTAGTTCCAAAACTCCTAAGGGTGAGATCTGCACTAATTAGTTATGTTCTAACAGTATCTAGAACACATGACAAACCCACGGTCTCGTCACTCAATAAACATCTGCTGAATCAATGACTGGTTATAGCGCCAGCCAGATACACAGAGGCTGGCAGGTTCGAAACCAACCCAGGCCAGCTAAACAATGGACAACTGCAACAAAAAAATAGCCAGGCGTTGTGGCAGGTGCCTGTAGTCCCAGCTACGTGGGAGGCTAAGGCAAGAGAACTGCTTGAGCCCAAGAGTTTGAGGTTGCTGTGACCTGTGACACCACAGCACTCACCGAGGGTGACATAGTGAGACTCTGTCTCAGAAAAAAAAGTAAATAATTCAAAGAAATAAAGAAACAAAAAGAGGCAAATTTTGAGGCAAAATATATCAGCGTGAAATATGAATTATGATGTGTACTTTGCCCCCAGTTACTGGTATTCAAAAGAGCATGCAAAAGCAGATATAGAAATAAAAAAATCCTAAGCTCCCTGGCCAAGTGGCCAGACCTCCCACCTTGGCTAAGGGGACCCAAGAGAAACCTTAAAAAACTGAGTTCCCAGCCATGCTCATCAGACACTCCTTGTTATACTTCCTCCCTTGCTAACCGTTATTAGGTCTTCTTCCCAAAGGGTTAAACCAGGCACTCTCAAACTACCGCCGGCAGGCCACATGCGGCCCACCTGCCCACCTTCCAGCCCACTGGGTGTTTTTACCGCTGCTGCCTGTCCTGCTTAGCAGACGACTCATCCCGGGGCCCACATCCAACCCTTCAACGGTCTGAGGGACTGTGAACTGACCCAAAGTTTAAAAAGTCTGAGGACCCCTGGGTTAAACAGAAATCAGCCCTTTGGAAAGACTTGCTCTACCACCAAGTCTTTGATTTTAACCGACCTCCTGACTGCTCTCTTTTGGTGATTTAGACACAACTAACCTGCATTCCTTCCTGATAAGAGACCACCAACCAGCAGTGGTTCTGACTAGTCTACAGAGGCTATGCGCAGGTTTTCGTGTCCTCTGCTTCACCTTTTGACATCAGGTGGTTGAAAACTCCACTCTCAGATTATACCAACCCTGCCATTTTCTGAACATGGGACCTATGAAGCAGCATGAAGGCCAACTGCACGTACACAGGCTTCTCCTTTCATGAGTACTTATGACTCCTCCTGTAGCTCTCACAAAGGGTCATGCGCGTTTATCACCCCGCCTGTAGCTCATCAGACACAGACGGTCCTGAGTACTCATGACTCCTCCCATAGCTTATCAAACAGAGGGTGCCAAGAACACGCATGTGACTTTAAGAAAGAGAAGATCTGTATTACAATTGTAATAATGTGTATTGTGCTCTTATCTCTTGTGATTACAGAAGTCAAATGTGACTTGATCCTTACAATTTGAACACAGTTTTTTTCCTTTCTTAAAATGTGTACCCATTCTTTGGCACCCTCTGTATGTGTATTTGGCCACTCCATTCAGCACAAACTCTTGTTCCCTTTGCCCCTTCTCTCAAAGTATTTCCTTTTCAGTTTTAGCCAGAAGCTCTGCTTCTTTCCCGTAGTCTATGACTCTTTTTTAGAACTAAAGCCTTTCTGTATTTATAGATTTGGGGAATTTTTTGGTCAACGCTGACAAACAGTAATTCAGTGACTTTAAAGATGAAAAGGGAGGCCAGGCATGGTGGCTCACGCCTGTAATCCTAGCAAATCTGGGAGGCCGAGGTGGGTGGATTGTCTGAGCTCACAGGTTTAAGACTAGCCTGAGCAAGAGTGAGACCTCGTCTGCTACTTAAAAGGCTGAGGCAAAGAACTGCTTGAGCCCAAGCGTTCTGTTTTATTTTTTCATTTTTAAATTTTTATTTATTTATTTATTTATTTATTTATTTTGGCCAGGGCTGGGTTTGAACCCACCACCTCTGGCATACGGGGCTGGCGCCCTACACTTTTGAGCCACAGGTGCCACCCATTAAGCCCAAGAGTCTGAGGTTGCTGTGAGCTCTGACGCTATAGCACTTTACCAAGAGTGACAAAATGAGATTCTGTCTAAAAAAAAAAAAAAAGATGAAAATGGAATTGTTCCTTAGTACCTTTTACCAAAGTACCTAGATCATATTTTGTATTTAACCAGCAAATTAAAGAATAAAAGCTTCTTGCTGGCCAAGCTTCTATCTCTTTGTTTCTTCCATGAGGACTGAGTGGAAATCAAATGTAACCAAGAAAGACGGCTTGAGAATAAAATCCTATCAGACCTTCCCAGTCAGGTAGAGGTTAAAAAAATATGGACAAGGAGGCCAGGCGTGGTGGCTCACGTCTGTAATTCTAGCACTCTGGGAGGCCAAGGTAGGTGGACCGCCTGAGCTCTCAAGTTCAAGACCAGCCTAAGTCAGAGCAAGACCCCAAGTCTAAAAATAGCCAGGTGGTGTGGCGGGTACCTGTAGTTTCAGCTACTCAGGAGGCTGAGGCAAGAGAATCTCTTGAGCCCAAGAGTTTAAGGTTTCTGTGAGCTATGACTCCACAGCAGTCTACTGAGGGTAAGAGTGAGACTCTGCCTCAAAAAAAAAAAAAAAAAAAAAAGTGGACAAAATGCTAGGACCAAGCAATCTATCAGTCCCCAAACAGGGTACTGTTGGAGGGAGAAAAACTCAACAAACTCAACTCCCTTTCCGTTTCTCCTTTCCATATGCTTTAGATGGTAATAGTGACCTACTTACAGGGCTATCATGAAAATAAATCAGCTTAAAAACGCTAAGCACATCAGAGATGAAGAATGTTTATAGTAGAGTTAACCACTTTTACAATTAAAGAAATGAACTGAAACCTTTATTTCATGATGCAAACCATTGTGTTAACTACTTAAAAGTAATACTATAGACTTGTAAAACTCACAACTAACACCTCACAGCATCATTAAAAAAAGTCAGTGGAGTATTATAACCCAAAACAGTAACTTGATTGATCACTGCAGAAAACAAAATAACCTCTGACCCAGAAAGCCATCTATCCCGCTATCAGAGGTGGCAAGACATCCCACTGTGTGTGATTACTGCCATTGTCACCATCATCAGGAAGGACTGTGGGCTTCCTGGACCACCCGCCAATCCTCATGAGGGAAAGATGGGGCCTTCACAAGTGCCAAGTTGAGATCTGAACATTTCCTACAGCACCGCCTTCCTTTTATCATTATACCCATGGAAACGTGCACTTCAATAACAGGAAGTCATTAAAGGATTTCTTCTATTTCCTTTCAGCTCAGCTAGTTTGCTTTCCAGCAAGAGCTGGTGAACGTGGCAGAGTTATGCACCCTTCAGATGTCCCAGAGCAACCTGAGAAGCTAGTCAGAAGCCTTACTCTACCAGGGTGAGAAGCAACCACTGGTCTGGGGGACTGAAGTTTCTGATGTTCTGCTTTATAACCCTCTTTTATCAAACAGCAGGAGAGCTGTTACATATGGTGATGGGCATTATGGAAATGCTTAGATTGAACACAAAATGTGAATGTAAATTGGATTAAATTACCTGTAAGAAAGAAACTAACTCAGAAGGAAGTAAAAGGAACCAAACATAGACAGGAACCAAATAGTGCTGCACAGAATGTTAGCGCCGGCTTCTCAATTGTTACCCTTTGGGTTTGCTATGAAAAGGTTTCCTGGCTTGGCGCCTGTGGCTCAATTGGCTAAGGCGCCAGCCACGTACACCTAAGGTGGCGGGTTCAAATCCCCAGCCCAGGCCCGCCAAACAACAATGATGGCTGCAACCAAAAAATGGCCGGGCATTGTGGTGGGCGCCTGTGGTCCCAGCTACTTGGGAGGCGGAGGCAGGAGACTCACTTGAGCCCAGGAGTTGGAGGTTGCTATGAGCTGTGATGCCA